>JASDQU010197521.1:7122-17427 GCA_032191745.1 Picea mariana | reverse complement strand
TCTTGTGTTCATTATCATCATTGTACTTTTCTTTGTACTTGTCTTGCAGACATTAGGGATCATCAAGAAACCCTAGGAGCTAGATGCCAGGGTTCATGAGGAAACCCTAGAAGAAGATAAGGGGAAAGAGAGATGTCTTGGATGTTCTTGGAGAGATTGCTCTTATGTGATGCTAGGGTTTTCTCTTGTAATGACTAGGGTTTATATTATACATGTAAACCCTAGAGAAAAACATGACATTGAAGATGGTGATTGTTCTTATGACTCTAATTGTAGCACTAGGATTTCTACCCTAGTAGAAGACAAGGAGAGTAGAGCTAACACCTTGCATGATTTTGAAGCCTTGTTCTTTTGGGATGTAAGGCTAGGGAAAGATCAAGAAGTTTGTGTGTTCTTGATGATCCATGGAGGTCTTGGTGCTTGTGATAATCCAAGTGAAAAAGACCTAGGATTTAAAGATCCACATGTTGAGATTTGGGTACCTTGGAAAGTGGTCCCCATGTGTTTATGAAGGGGGAGACTATTACCCTTGTACTTTACTTTATGATTCTAATTTCACTTTGACTTAGGAGATTTAAGTCAAAAGTGAAATATGTCACTTAAGTCATAAAGTGACAATTAATTCACAAAGTGGGTGAATTAATAGACATAAAGCAACTAAGGAAAGTGGGTTTCCTTAGTGAGATTTTTGGATAAGATCTCACCCATTGATTAGACTTGGCTAGATTGGATCTAGGCCATTGATCTTTTAGGGCTTGGCCAAAGGAGGCTAAAGGAAGGTATAGTGCATTTATGAGATTCATTCTTCACTTGTGAGAAGAGGAGGAGAGCTAGGGCGCATTTCTCAAGGAGAGGAGGGCGCACTTGCATGAAGGTTTGCCTATTGAGTGAGGAGAAGGCGCCATAGCTTGGAGGAGGAGGCTTACACTAGTGCTTGGGCACATTCTATAGTCTAGTTCGCACTTGGAGGAGGAGAGGCGCACTTCTTGCATGAGAGATTTGTGTGAGGGTGTTGCGCACTTGTGAGAGGGAGCCTTAGTGAGGAGAACTAAGGGCACACTTAGTGGGAGGCTATTGCTAGAGGAGAGGGCGCACAAAAGCTAGGTGTGCACCATATCTTGGAGGAGGGCGCACTTTGAGAGAGGGCGCAAACTTCAAGGGAGAAGGGAAGGGTCACTCAAACTTCAAGTGGGTAAAGGCAAGATCATGGCATCTCAGTGGTAAAGGCAAAGGCTCAAAGACAAAGGCATCAGGATAAAGACAAAGAAAGCAAGAGGAAGGAAGGCTCACCAAGGCAAGGGGCGCCTTACTTCACAAGGCTTGTGGGGAAGTCTTCAAGGAACTCCAAGGCATCCGAGAGTGGTTTCTATTGTACCAGGTTCACTTGTATATGTTTCCTATGTTGTACATTTTTCTTTGAGGCCTTCTATATATATCTGCTCCAAACTGGTTTTCCCCATGGGGGGGTTCTTCCAGGGTCATGTTGACCAAAAATCTATGTGTCAATTTTTTGCATGCTTAGAAGTGTAGATCAGCATTTTAAAGTTAAAGATCTAAAGGTAGTGTTATGTGTTTTGATGTATATTGCATGCGCTAACATTGGGTAACAAAAACACTTGCAAGGGCACTTAACCATCAAATATTGAGCAGAAAGTTTGGTGACTGTTTGCTGTCCTAAAAACAGCAAGAAAAGACAGCCACACAGTTGAAACTTAGAGCCATCCTAAGGTCAAGGACAGACCTTAGATGGCAGCCTCATAGGACTTCAGAAAATCTACACCACACCCTAGGATGGACATGTAGATTTGGAAGTTAGCACTAGAGTTGTCTTGCCATTCTGTGATGCCACATGGCTAAGGTTTGCAAACCCTAAAGAAGACAATTGTGCTAGTGTGGAGAGTTTGTGTGATACAAGCTTGTTGTTGAAGCCAAGGAAGATTTGTCGATGTTGATGCTAGCTTGTTGGAGATCTTCTGTGGTGACTACGGTTTTCATGGTTTCCTTAGCTGGGTTTTTGGAAAGCTTGAAAGATTGTACCAGTTTTGTGACAAGGCTGTGGTATGTACCTGTACTTCATTGATTGGATAATTTTTAACTTGCATTGTCTAAGGTCTTCTTGATTGGATAATTTCCAGCACTTGTTCATGCTGATTCAACATATTATAGGGCTAAAAATGTTAGGTGATTCAACACATATCTTGAAAATAATAGAGCATATTTAGTGCTGTAAATCTGCAGTAATTATTGTGAATTCAGATCTGGTTTATGCTTGGAAAAGTGTGCCCTAAGAGATGGAACTTGTTGGCATATGTTTGGTATCTTTTCTCTTGGGCTGGTTGGGTTGATGTGAAATGAAATATTCTTTGTTGTTTGCTCCTGTAAATTAATATTTCAATCATCCCTGAGGCTGAAGTTCACGGGGATTAGATCCAAGAAACCTCCGGTGTGAGATGAAATTTCTGATTTTGCAATTAAGTCATAACGCAGAAATTTATACAGAGCCGTCATGATTCTGACATGTTCCTTGCATTCTACTTAGTCACTTTCTGCTTTTGTCCCCCACTTTTGTGTTTGTGCAAGTTGCAATGCTGCTGGCAGTTTCCTCGGTATCCACGGAAATAAACGGCACATCTTCTCCTCCCATTGAGAACGCCTTATAAAGCACTATGACCTTAGAGTTCCCAATATGCTACTTCTACACAATTCATGTAAAAGCAAATCCATATTTTTTTACCAAAGGTATAGTATTACTGACATTATCAATTCTTATATATCACTTCAATCATAAAATAGTATGATTGAAAGAAATGCAGTCTACGAAAAAATATCCATATTCTTTATCAAAGGTAAAATATTACTTACGTTATCAGTCTGTATATTTGATCATAAAAGTAGTATGATTGAAAGAACAAATTTATATTTGATGAAACTATTTCGTATACATTAAACTTTATGGCCAGACTGCCAAAAAAATCAGCAATGCAAATACCGGTAATATATCGTGATTCTCTCAGCTTGGCGATAATATCAGATATTTTGAAAATATTGCGATATATCAGCAATATATCACCTGAAAATGGAAAATATCGACTGAGTCGAGAATTTTGGATTTTTTTTAATTTTTTTGCTCAGTTTGAAGAGGGAAGGCAAGGGATTGAGAACAAAGGGGCTAATCACTATTACATTTTCCTATAATAGGGCTAGTGCGAGGGGGTTTCTTTAGATGTTTAAAAAAAAATTTAAATGAATAGTTTTATATTTTTTAAGTTTGTCGATATTTTCCCTGATGTTGCCGATAAGTTGCTTTCGGGCCCTCGGCAATATATTTGCCAACACAATGTTTGCAACATTGAAAAAAATAAAGGTGGGTGCAAGTTTGACCCAATGCATGAACAGTGTATGGTTGAACCCCCATCCTAAAATCAGAGCCATTGGCAGACCACATGAAAAATCTACTCAAATAGGCCCTAATTTGAAGGATCATGAGCATATGTCCCCCAACTAAAACTAGCCAAATGGATGAAGGCAAGCTAGTGAAGGAAAAATGGCATAGACATAAGGCTCTTACCAAGATCTTAGTTCTCGATTTTCTTCTCGAACCTTAGCGACAGGGATGCAATCTCTGAAGGGGAACATTGGATGATGGGTAGAGATGACTTATTTATGACGCACAGGGCAACTGCATTCAACACCTTTGAGGATATGATTTCCTCCATTCCAATTTGAGGGAGGCTTCTAGCTCTAAAGCAAGGCTTTGCATGGATATGAACATGAGCAAACCACTGTCAACTTCAATCAAGCTCCAAATTTTAGATTACATCTGAGAGAAACATTTGGATTATGAGAACATCTACATCAAGTGCAAAAACTGTTTTGAGCATGGTGAGCTTGCCCACTTCTACCCTTAAAGATAAAAAGATAGGAAAGGGCACAACTCAAAAACCCTCTATAAAAATCAAACCAAATCCTCCAACTCTATTTCTTACACTGTAGGAGGGTCTAAAAGGAAAATAATTACTAAAAGGACTTTCGGAACGAAAAATACAACTCAAAGAACATTTATAGCATATCTCAACCTATCACAACTCTACAAGCTAATGAAGCCCCCACACACATTGAGAAGTTAGAAGAACAAACCCCCGTGTCAATTGGCACCCGATTTTCAAAGCAAATAAAGACAGTGTCCTCTAGTAGATGCTCAAAAACGAGGACTAAGTAGGCTTTGAAAGAACTTAGCAATTCCACAGTCGCATTGGAAGTGAATCATGATATGGCAAACAAAAACAAAGAAGTTGAAGATTAGCCAAAGCCAGGTCACGACTCACAACACCCCTGTAGGTCTTAAACCTAACAAGTACATACCCCCTAAGCCAACCCCCAATAATAGAGGGAAAAAGCAAAGAGTTGCCTCGTCATAGATGTTATGGCAATTCATAGTAGATTTAGGGTGTTAAGCTAATGTATCCTACATTATTACCCTTTGGGGGTAATCAAAATTTCACTTATTTTCCACTCTCACGTGCTCTTTATGATAATCATCAATTTCTTAGAACAGCCTTACAAAACAACCCAAAAAAAGATTGCACCCTGTTACTACAAAATCTAGCACCCCCAAATGATATAAAGTCCCAAGCATCAAGAGGCTAGTCTTGTGCAACTCATGAAGGCTACCCATTGTCACCTCAGTAGTTCTTCCTCTCTTCCGGTTGGCTCTTCTCCAACTCAAGGGCGGTATCCCTAAACAAGATTGCTAAGGCTATGGAGTGGGGGTGTTAGGTGATATAGGAAGAGTAAACCTTAACAAATTGTATGGTTGTTGTAGTATATGAAATGGGATGGAAATGGAAATGGGATATTGACAAGATTAGGAAAATGAAGGACAAAACCAATGAATAAAAAGAGATGGAAGGAAACCAGTGCCTATCAATCATGGGCTAAGGGAGTTAGGAAATGTTACTAAATGGAGGGACTAAATTTGTCATAAAAGGCTGTTTGCTAGATTCTCCATTCTAATTATGTGTACTCGAAGAAAATAGACTAGTTTGTGACATTGATCTTTAGAGTACTTGCTGGAAATTACATGGAAATAAATCTTGGAGGGCCCTAGAAGGTACCACTCATCAACAAAATATAAAAGTGTTGTATTATTTCTGAATTATTAATCCAAATCTGTGATTAGTTTATTAGAAGAATGACAATAAACGGAAATAAAACTGCAAGTAAATCAAGAGGGAGAAACCTCCTCACATTGATTTACTCCTAAATAAAAATATTTAGGCCTTTATTTTAAATTGAAACAAGAAAATTTCTATATAATTTCACAACAATGAAAACATTAAACCTTACACCGAAGTAGAAAGGTATACTGTGTGTATTTATTAGTCATCAATCTCGGTAGTACAAGGGAGCTCGATCAAGCTTCAATTCCTAAGCTCCAATACTTCATCACTTCTCTAACTCCTAAATCTCCAATTGCCAATTCCCTCGTGAAATGGAGAGAAGCTCCTCTTTATATAGAGGGAAATTCATCTCTCTTACAATAAAATACAATATTTGCTAACTAACTCCATGACAAGATACATGACCCCCGGTTCTGGAAAATCTGGACAGCTGCTTTTCTTTTAAGAGGACTGTATAAAACTTTTGATGCACGCAGCTACTATTAAAACTGAAAAACTACATTTTGTATAGGTTGGTTTATGATGGGAACAGACCTTTTGTTATGAATGTATAGTCATACTCAGAAATGTATATTCAAGAGATGGTTTTTCAAGTCCTAAATCTGCAGGCCTTGTGGAATGCTTAACAGCATCTATCTTTGTAATTTTGTTTCTATAAATAAAATTACTCTATTTTTTTTCCTTGGAGAAAAAAAACTCCATGACAAGTCAAACAATAATAAAATAATGTAGTTAAAAAACATAATAATGGAGTAGTTAAAAAACATTCTCTAAAAGTAGCACAAGAAGATGAGGTGCCTCCTATAAATGAGTGGTTGACCATGTTAAGTGTTCCATCAAATGGTAAAATAATGCCTCAATAGTGCACCCCCAAGATGCATGCATTCAAATACAATAAAATATCCTTGATATAGGAGAGTGCTCCATAACGAGCATCCCAAAATAGCAAGTGGTTTAAAAGATGCATGAGCAAGTGTGCAAGATACCAACTAGATGGAGTGTTCCACAAGAAAGGCTTGGTCAGGCCTCCAACAGCTTTCTCAAAATATAAAGATTCCTCATGGGCTCTTTCTTCAATGTGCAACCGCATCAATAAATATATAAATAATCTCTATAGTAGTTACAACTCCTCAAGACTTGTGCAAGGAAGGAGTAAACAACAATAAATTAATCAATATCCAACCAACTCCACATGAGTAAATCCCAAGGCAACCAACTCCATGGATGAATGTGCAAGATGAAGTAGTCAAACCCCAAAATAGTAAGTGGACAACCTCCAACAAACCAAATCTAGGGAGATAAGGACGAATTAGGTTTTAACCCTTTATAATTAGTATTAGATAATGACTCCAATACGAACTTGTAATATCTTACTCCAATCGATCTTAAAGGCCTAAGGCTTTAATTGGTGTTTTGTTCAACTTGTAATTGATTGGCCCTTATAAACAAACATTGTAATGCATGTACCCAAACTTCTGCACACTTCTAGCCAACTTTGATGGTATGTGAGTTGTGTTGCCTCCTTTATCTCATCAATCCATACTTATACTTAATGGTAGAGCCACCAACAATGCCCATGCAATACAATTTAGGTGTCCCATTAGATTCCTTATATCACATGCACTAGGTCAAATCATTGCCTATTGATTATCTTAGGGCCTTGAATCCCCTAAATTTGATTNCACATGAGTAAATCCCAAGGCAACCAACTCCATGGATGAATGTGCAAGATGAAGTAGTCAAACCCCAAAATAGTAAGTGGACAACCTCCAACAAACCAAATCTAGGGAGATAAGGACGAATTAGGTTTTAACCCTTTATAATAAGTGTTAGATAATGACTCCAATACGAACTTGTAATATCTTACTCCAATAGATCTTAAAGGCCTAAGGCTTTAATTGGTGTTTTGTTCAACTTGTAATTGATTGGCCCTTATAAACAAACATTGCAATGCATGTACCCAAACTTCTGCACACTTCTAGCCAACTTTGATGGTATGTGAGTTGTGTTGCCTCCTTTATCTCATCGATCCATACTTGTACTTAATGGTAGAGCCACCAACAATGCCCATGCAATACAATTTAGGTGTCCCATTAGATTCCTTATATCACATGCACTAGGTCAAATCATTGCCTATTGATTATCTTAGGGCCTTGAATCCCCTAAATTTGATTGATTTGGATACCTAAGCTAGTTGGGCACACTTCCCACATCTCAATCCCAAGAATAACTCTTCCTAGGTCTTAAACTCCTAGTTCATTAAGTGCTTAAAGACCAAACTATTATTGGTATAAGTAATTGTGGTGGTTGGAAAGTAGCTTAGTGGTCCCATATTAATCCAATGATTAGAAGGTGTCCTGATCCACAATTAAGATGGTAGTTGGCCTAAAGCTAATCATTATATAAAGGAATCTTGATAGTCTTTGTAATCATGATGTGTGACACGAAATAAAGCATTATATCTGTGAGTTTTTCCAGTAAGCGTTTTCTCCACTATAATCTCGATGTTTCATGTGATCTTGTGTTATGATTTACTTTCCTTGTGGCATTTTTTTTTCTTAATTTTAACATGGTATCAAAGCTACAAGATTGAACCTCTGCCACTCTTGACCGCTTTTGCTCAAGCTTGTTACAAAGTTCTTTAGTTTCATTCATCTAAAGAAAGCGTGAAGCATTGCTCCTGAGGAATAGTCCAGGAAAAGGACATCTTCAATAACGTTTATTCAAGTCAATTTTATTTTTTTGGCTCAATACTTAGAAAAATTTTATGCACAATACAATATGTGCACTAGTTATTGTTGGTATTTTTCAATCCATTCGACAAAAGTTTGAGGGCTGGTTATTATTTTGCGAGATTTTCAAGCTACGGTTTTGATTGTGCTATTTTTTGGAGGAAAACTATGTTTTCAAGCTACTAAAAGACACTTTTCCTTTGTTTTTGCTTGCTTCAATTATTTTTGGCCTATACCTTTTGTTGGCAAACAGTGCAAGCTCTGTTTTTTTGCTTCTTGTGTTCAACCTATGCAGGTCAACCCATAACCCTTTCTTATGGCCCCAATCTTCTTGCTCTATAGTGCAACACTCCCTGTGGCTAAGTGCCCTGCAGCCCTTCACAGCATGTTTCATGTTCATGTCAACATCTATAGTTGTTTTATGAGTCTGCACCAATGCACACAATGTTTGAATAGCTCCTACAGCTTTGTGTGGTTTTATAATGGCATGCCCTTTCCCAGAGTTACAAGACTTGGCAGGGCCAAAGAAAAAGAGTTGACTCAAACTTGAGAAAAACTTGGGAAGTTAAAAATGTAAAAAATACACTAAATGTTAGGAGAAAATTTATTCTTTCACTAATTCGATAGCTTACAATGTCCATATATTGCAAATTGTCAATAGTAAATTCTTCATAGGACATAAATAATACTACATAGTACAAAATGCCATGGATTCCAGACAATTAACAACTATGTTGGTTTTTTGCTACGAAATCAAGCCAAAACAACAAGCAAAATGATTTATTTTCTATCTTTTATAGACGACAACTAATATTAACTCACAAGATTCACAGTACTCCTCGAGTCAATATGACTTGTTTGCTTGCGATTCAAAATCGTAAGTATGAATAAGGCCCAAGTCAAACACAAAGAAAAGCTTACTCAACTTGGTTTTCTCAAAGAGAAAAGTCAAACTCAAGAGTACACTTGGACTCTAAAGAGTCTAGACTCTCGAAACAATACCCTATACTTCCATCTTTAAAAGGAAATCATTATTGACTAGCTCATTAACCCAACTCAATAGATACCAATGATTTCATCCTCTGTTAACCATGCAGATGACGTCTACAAAAGTGATCTTAAATTTTCTAAAACTCCCCTTCAAAAGAGCAATACTAAAATGGAACACTAGCCTATATGTGTTATTTTCCTCTATAGAGCAACTAGAGCATGCACAACCAAAATTTCGAGACATAATTACAAGGTATGGTTGAATATCAAGGAGACCGAATGGTGAGATCATTCCCTTTGTTTGTTTGATATTACACTCATGGTATAACTAAGTAAAAAATCATCAAATTAATAAAAACATAACAAATGAAAAATCCAATTCACCATACTCACTTAAAACGCATAATGAGAAGTGTTGCCACACAAACTAGCACCTTTAGCTTGAAGTCCCAAAAATAGGATACTATCCTTGTGGAACTTAGGAGGTTGGCCACTGTCACCTCACCAACTCTCCCCTACACTTTAGACTCAAAAAAGGTTCCACAAATTCTAAATATTCGTATAATCTTTTTGGCTGGCTATGTCTTGATTAATTGTAGAAGTAAAAAAAATTAACATAATTCTTCTTCAAATTCTTAAGTTCAAAAATTTGAGGAGCATTATACTTTTCTTTATGAGATGATAAGGTATATGAAAAAGATGCCCCTTCATGGTCTTGATCTTCCTAAAAAGTTGGCTCTTGAGAAATGTCTTATTCCTCTTCAATGGAGCTACACACTTCTTCACTTTCACTCTCATGTCTTTGGCTTTCAATTAAACTTTAAGCGTGATCTTCAACATCTTCATCAAAATATTCATGAATAAGATCAAGAGTTGGCTCTTGATCTTCTTCATCATCATTTTCTTCAAGCTCTTGGGCTTCATGTATGAAGACTTCAATGCGATCAAGAAATGGCTCTTGATCTTCTTGCTTGGAGGCTTGAGATTCTTATTCATCTTCTTGTAGGGCTGCCATGATGTCTTCAAAAGCATCTTCAAACTTTTGCAAGTGGAACTCAGGAGGTTGGCCATTGTCGCCTCACCAACTCTCCACTGCACTTTAGACGCAATGAAGGTTCCTAGCCAAAGGGGGTATCCTTAAGCGTTAACTAGGCTCATTTCATGTAGTAATAAGTGGGAGTAAAGGGATCCTAGCAACAATGTAGATGAAAAAGGATGAAATAACATGGGCTTGGGGTGATGAGTGAAAGGGAGACCAGTGCCTCATCTACTTGGGCTATGGAGTTACTTAGGCAATCTCAAGAGGGCAAGTCAATGGCTTATATCCAACCTAATCATGTGATGTAAAATGTGTAATGTTGTGATCTTTGAAGAGAAGATGACTAGAGACCTAAGTCACCAGA
>JASDQU010197520.1:18271-31342 GCA_032191745.1 Picea mariana | reverse complement strand
AGCTACCTTTGAAGAACCTGAATAAGTTGGTAACATTTCTAGTAGAGACACTACTTAGGCAAGAGAGGTAATAACATCCATACAAGGACAAACCAAAGTGCCAAAAATAACTCTAGCAATTGAAATAGAAACAAATTTAGCTACCATGATTGCCAATGTTGTAAAATACAAGGAAACTATGGAACATGAAAGCACCAACTTTAAATTTGCATAAGAGCCAAAAATCACAAATGTTGATAAGAAACCATTGGTCTCTATTCCTTATTTGATTTAAAAAAGTGGGAGATCATAAACAAATCCAACAACATACATTGCCTTCCCACAATAGACAACAAAGAGACAACAGAGTAAACTGTAGAAACAAAAAATGGGATGAAGAATATCATGCAGATCAATACACAAATGAAACAAAATAGGAAGATGGAGACAATGGCACATAAATCAATTGTGTAATACTTATCAAACTTGGATGCATTAATATTGAGAATAGGGATTTTCATAGAAAAAATAATCTTGATGAACACATGGACTTATCTTATATAAAATTATGTGGAGAACCATCCATGGCTTAAACCCCCAATGCAACACAAGAAATTGTTGAGAATTTTCCAACAAAGGATCATGCAATGCTAGAAAAAACAAACTATACCATTGGAAGAGTCACAAAAAAATCATTACAGTTCCTGTCACTAATGAAACAATGGAACCATATGTCCTAAACACTTATCAAGTAAAACATGATGCAAGAATTGGGGAATCTAAAATAAATCACATTGAAAATACAACCACTGCTACAACAACAAAATTTGTCGAGATACTTGCAAAAAAAGAAAATGAACAGGCAACATACTTGACAACAAAACTTCAAAAAAATTGCATGAGCACTCACATATGGCAGCAACTAAAATAAAAATAGAGGCAACAAAAGGTGAAGCCACATAACTTGAAGGTAATGATGTTGAAAATGCACAAAAACAAGTAAGTATGTGTGTCAACAAGGAACAATTACATTTTCCTTCAGTTATATAGGAACAAGGTCAAGAAATAGATCCATCTCTAGATATTGATGGAGTAACAAAAATTGTTGAGAGCCTTTCCACTATAACTGGAACATGTATAAGTGGTATTCAAGATCTAAAATATCTAGAAAGAATAATCATTGATGAATAAGAAACAATATTGTATCCATCATTGGTAAACTAAACAGAGGAATCACACAGAAGTCCAGTTATCGATCCAATAACAAAATTTGATCGGATGTTTCCAACAAATAATGAGGTACATACAACAGATGAAAACAAAAAAGAATCCAGAATATCTCCAAATGATAACATGAGAACTAAGGAAGATTTTCTACTCGTTAATGTTGCAAAAGAGGCTGAAGGTTTGTAACATGAAAGTAATATTGATAAAAATACATAATGGGCAGAAAGAACAAATGATGAGCAACAATCAACCTTGTCTCCAGCTTTAGAATAAGAACATGAATATCCACATACCTACTCAGATATCAATGCAACAAAATAAATTTTTGAGACTATTCATAAGAAGAAAAATGYTTGCGAAGCAAACCCAATGATACCTTTAAAATAATTGCATGACCAATCACTTACAACAACAATTGAAACAAAAACAGAGGAAGATACCATAGTTATCAATGGACTGGAAAAGGGTGAAGACACATAATTTKAAAGTAACAAAGTGGAAAATTCACAAGAACCAACAAGCTTATGTGTGAACCAGGAACAATCACACTCTCCTCCAGCTGTGGAGGAACAAGGTCAAGAAAAATATCCAACTCTAGATCTTGATGGAGTAACAAAAGTTGTTGCAAGTCTTTGCACTATTAATGGAAYACATATAATGCGTGTTCAAGATCTAAAAGAGATAGAAAGAAGAAGMATTAACCAACATGAAACAATCTCATATCCATCTTTGGTATACCAAACATAAGAATCACAAATAAATCCAATTATTGTTCCAATAACATATGTTGTTGGGATGTTTTGAACAAATAATGAGACAAGAACAATAAACCTGCCAATAAAAATAGATGAAAAGAACAAAGAATCCAATAGAGCTCCAAATGCAAATGTGAGAACTTAGGAAGATGCTCTACTCATTAATGCAACAAGAGAGCCTGAAGGTTTGAAACATGAAAGGAATAACTATGAAAATGCAAAAAGGATGGAAACCACAAATTTTGAACAACAATCAACCTTTTTGCCATCTTTAGAAGAACAACATGAAGATTCATAAACATGTTCATAAATCAATGCAACAAATGAAATTATTGAGAATGCTCAAAGGAAGGAAAACTCTTCGGAACTAGACCCATTCATACCTTCATAAGAACTGCATGACCAATCACATACAATGTCTACCAAAACAAAATTAGAGGAACATTCTACAACTATCAATGGAGTAGAAAAGGGTGAAACCAATGAACTTTAAAGTAACAATGTGGAAGATGCACAAGAACCAACAAGAATGTGTGTCAATAAGGAACAATTGCACTCTCCTCTAGCTATAGTGGAACAAGTTCAAGAACCAAATCTAGCTCTAGACACTGATGGAGTAATAGAAAATGTTGAGATCCTCGACACTAAAACTGGGACATACATAAGTGGTATTCAACATCTAAAAGAGCCAGAAAATAGAAGCATTGATCAATAGGAAACAATCTCGTATCAATAATTGGTAGACCAAACAAAAGTATCACAAAGAAGTCTAGTTATTATTTATGAGTCTTGACCCTGTAGTGTCATTGTCAATATGGGGGGTCAATCCTACAAGTTACCCGAGGTAGTTTCAACTACTCTAATTTCATTGATATTGGCAAAATAGTGATGAAAAATAATCTCATAGACTATGAAGTTTGTCCTCTTTACGTTTTGCTCAAAAGGGTAATGAAAGGTCACTGTGACCAACAAAAATTCAAAACATCATCTCTCTACAAAGAAAAAATTGGTGGACAAGCTTGTAGAGGAATATATAGACCTCTTTTGTTTAGATGTAGGGGTTCCGCCACATTGTTGGGTCAAACATCCCATTGATTTTATACCTCATGATCCCTTTCCAAATGGTCCAATATAAAAATGATCTCATTTGGAGAATGAGGAAAAAAAACATCAAATTCATGAGCTCATCCTTAAGGGACGCATTTGACCAAGCTCCTCACCTCATGTGATCCCAATTGTGTTAGTGAAGAATAAGTATGGAACATGGCTAATTTGTATTGATTATAATTCCCTAAATAGAATCACTTTCAAGAACTAATACTCGATCGCATAAATTGATGATCTTCTTGATTAGCTCAAGAGCACCAAGTTTTTCGTCAAGATCGATATGAAGTTGGGTTATCACCAGGTTCCAATAGAATCAACTGATGTATGGAAGACATCCTTCAAAATTTATAAAGAAGTCCTATTTGAGTTGTTGGTCATGCATTTTGGATTGAATAATGTTCAAACAAAATTCGTGAGGATAATGGATGATATATTATGGTCGTTCACATACTCTTTTGTGGTGGTATATTTGGATGACATCCTCATATTTATCCTGACCTAGGTAGAGAACTTGCATCACATGTAGCAGGTCCTAAGAACCCTACGAGAACACAAGTTATATGCCAACCTAGATAAATGCTCATTCGACATGCAAATAATCCAATACTTAGGATACATCATGGATGAACATGGAGTGCATGTGGACCCATCCAAGATCCAATTTATTCGCAATTGGCCAACACTAATGACTCTGTAAATTCTTGGGCCTTTCCAAATTATACCGCAGGTTCATGTTGGTTTTCTCTCACATAGCTTGGACCTTAAGTCAAATGATCAAGGGGGGAGATAAATCCAAGTGACCAAGGGGGGGATAAATCCAAGTGACAAAGGGGGGTGTTGAAGTCAAGTGACCGAAAGGGGGGGTAAATCCAAGTTTTCTTGGTCTGAATCACAACAAAAAACATTCTTGGATATGAAACACTGCCTCTATTCTAAACAAGGTTCGGGATAACAATAGATTCATATAGCCATGCTATTGGTTTTTTCCTCACTCAACATGGACATCTGATTTCCTATCATAGTGAAACATTGTCTAATGTTTTTCGTAGCTTTACCACCTATGATAAAGAGATGTACTCCATTATGTAGGCATGTTGACAATGGAAGAATTATATTTTGGGAAAGGAAATGGTCATCTATATTGATCACAAGCCTCTGAAATTAATGTAGACACAAGGAAAAATATTGAATGCCCACAATAAGAAATGGTCCTCATACCTACAAAAAATTCCACCTGAATATYAAGTACAATAAGGGTAGTTCCAACCATGTTGTTGATTGCCTCAGTCGACCCTTGGTTGTGGCCCTCAACATAGTTCTTAACTATTGTGGACATGATACCTCCRGGTGGACACAATTATACAATAGTGACTCTAAATCTACTACTACTTATTAGACCTTGGGTGTYAGGAAACAATATCTGGACTTCCACATCCAAGATGCAYTATTGTACTATCTCGACCATCTTTGTGTTCCTTCAAGTGAGAGTGMAAAGCTAATTTTGAAGGAACATTATAGTTGGGTGGAAGAGAAGTTTAGGGTGGATAAGACAGTAGCAATACTTCAAAATAATTTCTAATAGCCCAAGATTCAACAATATGTTGGCTAGTACATTATGTCATTCACTTCATGTTCCATCGCTAAGCTGACCATAAAGAAGTTGGGAATGTACACTCATCTTCCTACACTAGAAAATCCCTAGGATTCCATCTCCATGGATTACATGTTAGGGTTTCTCTCCACCAAACATGGTCATGATTTTGTTTTTTTGGTTCTATAAGATGGACATTTTGACACCCTGTAAAAAAAATAGCATAGCCAAGGCCACTATTAAATGTTGGTATTGGGGGTAAACTTGAAAATAAAAAAATAGAATCTACAGAAACAAAAAATAAGGAATAATAATCCAATAAGATTAGTGGTGTCTAAATACACCATTTCAACACTTAATAACAACACATTGTGATTAAAACTTCACAATGAATCATTAAATACATCATTTCACACATGTCACAACACACATATAATTGACCCATGAGGTCCTTTATTTATAGTCTTCCAATCTAACCAATTTCCTTGAAATGGGGAATATCTGGTCCACAAATAATAGTTAGTAACTGTATCTATTTCTGACAAATTCACATTGTCTCATTGGCTATTTGAATTTCCTAGTCAACTCAACCATCCAGTCATCCAAAATCTAGTCGATGACTTTTCTAGCTGATCCATCATCCAACTATCCCTGACTATTAGGTGACCGCCCGATCGACTATTGATCCGGATTATTTTTGGAATTAAATAAAAGAAAAGATATTACAATGAAATACACATAAAAATTGCCAGAAACAGAGAAATACAATGATACATGATTTCTATTAATGAAAGAAATGTACAAAGATTGTAAAAATACAAAGTACAAGACTTTCTAGAATGGTGGAAGATTTATCTCTGAGAAGAGATGTGATGACTACGCTCATTCACAAGAAGATGATTGCAATGAGGCTCTGAAGGCCATTTTATGATAAAAATGAATTCCAAAACCCTATACATCCAAAGAAATAACCCTAGGAGATGAAGCAACAAAAGTCACGTGGGCCACGTTGGGCTTAGTTAGTACATTAACTTCCCAAGGTTGTAACTTTTGCATATGATCTCCATTTTAGGCACGTGATAGCCCATTGGAAAGGTATTTTTGAGAAATACGCATTATGTCGTGAAACTCTGAATTTGTCTACAATTTGACTATGGCAAGCCAAGAAAACATTGTTTAGATCCCCAAAACAACCCTAGAAGTACATAAATATGTACTGACATGAAAAATTCCAAAATAAGCCAGTTGGAATAGGTGGGCGACCACCAATATCCACTTGTATACTGTGTAGGGCTTCAAGATAGCCCTGTAAGTGAAGAACCCAGAATTACAAATAAATGTCCCCATTACAAAGAAATGTGTTGAACTTAAAACTTTCAAGATGAGCCAGTTGGAATTTGGAACAGGTGGGTGGCCACCAATATCCACCTGGATCAATCCTCACCCATTAGGAAGAAATGGTATCCATTGCATTGAGTTCCTGAGGAAGAGGGGAGAGTGTTTTAAAACTTAGTTATATGCGTGCCTTGTTGGAGAATTTGCGTTGCTTGGTCTGTGGAAGCTTGTCAAGAACCTGTTGCTGGTGGGGTTGAATTTTTTCCACCAACCTATTGTCTTTGGGCTTGACGAGGCATTATGTAGGCACCATTGTAGGTGAAGAAACAATATATTCTTTTTCTTATGCAATATGATTTTTCTAGATAGAAGGTGTTGAGGCTATAGTGGTTGTAGTGGCCTTTTGTGCATCCTTTGAACAAACTGTGAAGAGGATGAATTTTGAAATATGAGATATTACCTTGCGACACAATTTTGGTGGAACAATAGTAGGAACTACCTCTGGTATCCTGTAGATCTGACCCCCTAGAGTAATAATGACTCTACAGGGTCGAGACTCATAAACATCATGACGTTTCCACGTATATTGTTGGCCAAAAACAACATCACATACATCAAGAGGGGAAACATCACACACTACCTCATCCTTGAAGGGTTGGATGCCATAAGACATGCGACACTGTTGGCTGACATAGAGATATCATCCCTGGTGAAGCCACCCAATGTTATATGACTGCAGGTGTGGTTTTTTCAACAACCCCAACTGTTTGAAAATGTCAACTGAGATGAGGTTTTTCTAGCTCCTAATATCAACAATGAAATGCAATGGGGTCCCCTTCAGCCACATCTTTGAATGGAAGAGGCACTCCCCCTCTTTAGGATCTACTGGTTCTTCTAGTTGAATTGTTGCAGTCACATCAAAAGTCATTGGGTCTGCGTCAATGATCTGTCTATTTTGCATATTTTCTAGATCAGATTCCAAATCAAGGTTCAAATCCTTGTCTTTGACCTCGACCACCATTGACTATTTCAAGCGACATTCATCGGTGTTGTGCCAGGAGATTTTGTGGAAGTCACACCACTTCCCAGTGTCATTCTTCATCTTTCCTTTACCATTATTTTTGTGTGTATTGGAATGGTTTTTAGAAGGATGTTGGTTAGGGCCATATTTACCATGTTTTGGTTGTTGCGAATTTGCAGACCCAAAATCCCATTTTTTTTGTTGCCTAAATTTCTGCTCGATTTTGACAGCATATCGATAGGAAGCTCCCAATGATGAGATGTTTAGGAAATCCATTTTATCTTGGATGTACCTATGCAAAGCCCCATAATATTTCAGAAACAGATGCCACTCAGATTCTTTGATGCCCAGCTTGGTGTGCAAGGTATGGAAAGTATTTGTAAACTATGACACTATTTGGCTCTTCTCTTGCCATAATGTGGTCCATCTCATGTACTGGTCTTCATAGTTATCAACATGATAGTATTTTTCCTTGACCACATCCACAAAAAAATTCCAAGTGGGATCAGCCCCATATATTCCATATTCCTTTGTGGAACTTTTCTCTGAGTAAGTTCCCACCAATGTTTGACATGGGAGAGATCCTTGAGGAGTGCGAAGGTGATCTTTCCCATGTYGAAAAAATTATGAACAAAGAAATAAAATTCTAGCATATTCAACCATTTTTCTAAGGCATCTGCATCTATCTCACCTTCAAATATGAGAATATCAAAAATAACTTGTTCCTTGAAGGGAGAGATACCTCCAAAATGGTTKCTTGATGAATATGCACCTATTGCTATCGATAGGTGTTGAAGGATGTGGGAAAAATTCTCCATCATTTTGTCCCTCTGTTGGGCGAGAAATTTCTCAAGAAAYAAGTTAATAGAATCTTTTTCTTCACCATTTTTCTTTTCTGCCTCCATAGAGGGTTTCTTGTGCATGCAAGAGCGATTTTTCTCAAGAGAGACAAGATCGAGACCCAACTTGTTATACGCAGATCTTGTCAGGGACATGCACTGAAAAACGATCAAGATCGGCCTACTCTGATACCATTGATCCAGATTATTTTCAGAACGAAATGAAAGTAGAGATACTATAATTAAATACACATAAAAATTGCCAAAAACAGAGAAAAGCAACAATACATGATTTTTATTAATGAAAGAAATGTATAGAGACTATAAAAATACAGAGTGCAAGACTCACTAGAATGGTGGAAGATTTATCTCTAAAAAGAGATGTGAAGAATATGCTCATTCACAAGAAGATGATTACAATGAGGCCCTGAAGGCCTTTTTATGATAAACATGAATTCCAAAACCTTAGACATCCAAAAACCTAACCCTAAGAGATGAAGCACCAAAATTCATGTGGGCCACGTTAGGGTAAGTAAGTACATTAAATTCCCGAGGTCGTAAATTTTGCATATGATATTCGTTTTAGGCACATGATATCCCATTGGAAAGGTAATTTTGAGAAATATGCATTAGGATATCAAACTCTGACTTTGTCTTAAGTTTGACTATGACAAGCTAAGAAAACAGTGTTTAGAGCCCCAAAATGGCCCTAGAAGTACATAAAGATATACTGATATGAAAAATTCCAAAATAATCTCATTGGAATAGGTGGACGACCACCAATATCCACCTGGATGCTATGTAGGGCTTCATGATAGCCCTGTAAGTGTAGAAATCACAATTACAAAGAAATTTCCCCATTACAGAGAAACGCGCTGAACTGAAAACTGTTAAGATGAGCTAGTTGAAATTTGGAACAAGTGGGTGGCCACAAATATCCACCTGGAGCAATCCTCCCCCCTTAGGAAGCAATGTTCTCCATTGTGTTGAGTGCTCGAGGAAGAGGGGAAAACATTTTATGAATAGGAATCTTAGTGAGCTGCATGCCTTGTTGGAGAAGTTGTGCTACTTGGTTAGTGGAAGGCTGTCAGGAACCTGTTGTTGGCGGGGTTGAATTTGTTACACCAACCCGTTGTCTATAGGATTGATAGGGCATTGTGTAGGCACCATTGTAGGTGAAGAAACAATATCTTCTTTCTCTTCTGCAATCTGCTTCTGTTGGATAGAAGGTATTGAGGTTGTAGTGGTTGTAGTGGCCTTCTGTGCGTCCTTTGAAGAGACTGTGAAGATGATTAATTTTTCATTATGATATATTACCTTGTGACACTGTTTTGGTGGAACAATAGTCGGAAATACCTTTGGTATTTTGTAGAGCTGACCCCCCAAAGTAATAATGACACTACGAGTTTTAGACTCATAAAAATCTTGACGTTTACACATAAATGGTTGGCCCAAAATAACATCACAGACATCAAGAGGGTCACATCACACACTGCCTCATCCTTGAAGGGATGGATGTGATAAGACAGCTAGCACTACTGGATGACACAGAGATCTTGTCCCAGGTAACCAGGAATCTCACTATTAGGAACTTAAGGGAACTCACTGCCAATAAAACTATTAGGAAAGAACAATAATAACTTGTTGATGAAATGCAACTCTCATGACAATTCACTCTTAAGGCATGAAAACCTAGTTCTTCTGCATGCCCAAAACAATTCTTCTTAAATATTCGGCTCCAAAAATTCTCTAGAATTCACCCCCTATTGTTTTTCTAGCTCCAAGGCACTCTTCTCTGTCATTGTTTCTTCTCTTTCATGCAAAAACGTGACTGTCTAAAACTGCCCCCTTGGACATACAAATTTCCTATCTTTTGTTTTCTTTATTGACTTACACTCTTCCCCAAACTGATTTTACTCATCCCCATGCTCTCAATAAATATGGGATGTGACTTCTCACACCCACCATCTTAAAGGTATTCAATCATTGGGCTCTTCCACACTCAAGGGAAAATTAGAAGGTTCACTCAAAATATTAAAAATAGGAAAAGGATTTGGGATTTAAACTCGTAAATAAAACTCCCCTTTTTAGACCCCTCCTCCCTTGTGGATTACTCGTCCCTCATCTCTGTCCCATGTCCTCTAGCAATTGGCATCACATTTTATTTATTAAAATTTATAAATACAATTCAAATATACATCACTTGTCCACAACCATACATTATATCTACATTAAGAATTAATTAAACTCGGGATTATAGTTGAGGCATTACATAATTAGTAATACTTGCATATCTTTCATCAACATTTATAGGTTGCACCAGACTATATCTTTACTCGGGTGTATATATATATATATTCTCATCACATATTAATTTATGGGACCACCATGCAATATTGTTCTTATAAAATTGTTTCACCTACTTATCATATCTCCAATTATGTTCATTACCTTGTTCATACTACTTCTAATTAGGATTCTAATAATTAGAATCTAATTTTAAAATTATATATTCAATAATAATTATAGCACTTTCTAAGGTATTGGATGTAATATAATATGCAAAAGAAGTAATATTCAACAAATATCAATGGAACAAAAAAATATTGAGAAGAGAAATACCATAAATAATACCTTTATTCAAAGAAAACAATGTTCACTTGCCTCTTCGAGGGGGAAACCTTCAGTAGAGAATACCTCTATTACAATAATTCTCAATACAAATCTTTCTCATGCATGCTACTCTTATTTATACTAATTCTATCTTCTAAAAAACATTCTAGAGGAAGATCTTTCTAGAAGCAGAAGCTTATATTAGGTCTTCTTACATTAACTTGTTCATATTTATTAAATATACCTTATTGACTAATGTCAGACTTTATTACATGGAAAATATATTATTCTATATACATGAGTGGTTAGAGAGGTTAGGTCCCTAACATGCCCTCCCCTTTGAAAAATATCCTTGTCCTCCAGGCTTAAGATAAGGAAATTGTTCCAAAATGGTAGCTGACTCCCAAGTGGAATATTCTGGTGGAGTATCTTCCATTGAACTAAAACTTCCTTGATGGTGTGATGATGGAGACGATACTCACGCTCGTCCAATACACTTTGTGGCTGTAACCAAATGGAAACTTCTTCATTCAACTCTTGTATATTGGTATGGGTGTGACAATTGGTGCCAATCACTTTCTTTAGGTATGAGACATCAAAACAATGATGGAGCTTGGAGTGATTGGGAAAGGCTAACTGATATGCCACTTGTCCCATGCATTTTAGAATAGTATAAGGACCATAAAATTTGGGGCAATTTTTTGACACTGTTGGGATTTTAGTGAATTCTTATTGTACGATTGTATATGGAGAAACACCTGCCCCCCTTCAACAAATTGACATTCAAAATGACCTTGATATGCTTGCTGCTTCATGCAGTTCTGATCCATGACCAAATTTTCTTTGAGAGTATGGAGAATGGTCATGATAACTGTAATATTGTGGTCAACCTTATGAACCTTTGAGACACCCGACATGTATGAAATAATCGATGGTGGCTTATGTCCATACACTGCTTCAAAGGGAGTCATGCAAGTGGCAGTATGGTAAGAGGTGTTGTACCACCATGCAACTAGTGGCAACCACTAAACCCATTGATGTTGTCCATCCAATGCAAAACACCTCGAATATTTTTCTAAACATATGTTGACCGCTTCCATTTGTCCATGAATTTGAGGATGATAGGTTGTGCTAAGATGCAATTAGGTTCCCTAGAGAATGAATAATTCTTGCCAGAAATTGCTCGTAAAAGTTGGATCTCGGTAAGAAACAATAGAATGAGGCATTCCATGGAGTTTGAAGATATTATCTATAAAAATTTGAGCCACTGTGGATGTTGTGAATGGGTGTTGAAGAGCACATAATTGAGTATATTTGGAAAGACAATTGAATACCACCATGAAGATTGACTTATTTCCTAATTTGGGTAAGCCAATAATGAAAACCATAAAAATATTTGTCCAAATAGTAGGTGGAAGTGGAAGCGGTTGGAGTGTTCCCAGAGGTTTGACAGTCTCACCCTTATTGCATTGACAAGTATCACATTCAACCACAAATGTGTGTATGGCCTATTTCATATCGTCCCATAATAAAGAACATTTTACCCATTAATAAGTTTTGGTAAAACCTGAATGACCCATGATAGGTGAAGCATGAAACTCATAGAACATCGTGGATTTAAGGGCCGTTTGTTTTCTTAAACGTAGGTGACCTTTATAGAGAAACTTGTCATTATTCCAAGAGTACCCTAGAGTATCATGGGTGTCCTGTTGAAATTCTTGGATTAGGATGGAAATTTTTGGGCCTTGGAACCATTCCTAATGAAAATCCTAAATCCAATCGCCGACAAGGAATGAGAGGGAAAATATGGACCCTTCTTCTTCATATTTCATAGAAAGACCATCAACCAACACATTTTATTTTCCCTTCTTTTAAATGATTTCATAATCATATACAAACATCTTGCTCACCCATTTTTGTTGCTTCGGGGATGAAATCCGTTGTTCTAGGAAGTACTTGAGGCTTTGATGATCCATTTTAATTTGGAAGCAGAGTCCCAATAGATAAGGGTGCCAGTGATCCACTGCATGCAAAATAGCCAACATCTCCTTTTCATAGATCGATTGGCCCAAATGTTGCTCTGACAATTGTTTTTTGGTGAAATCCAAAGGTCATCCATCTTGCATAAGGATTGCCTTGATTCATCTCCCTAATGCATCACATTCTAGAACAAGGTCTCAGTGAAATCAGGTAGGGACAATATAAGAGTTGTACACATAACTTCTTTCAAGACTTGGAAGGATTGGTCAGTGACTAGAGTCGAACTAAAAGCATTCTTTTTAAGGAGAGTTTTGAGAGGATCCATGATTTTTCCATAATTATGAATAAACTTGCAATAATATTGCATTAAACCCAAGAAACCACGTAGAATTTTAATATTTTTAGGGTGAGGAAAATTATGCATAACTTCAATTTTCTTAGGATCCACCCATACACCATCCCTGCCAACAATATGACCCTGGTACTCAACTTCAGAGATGCCAAAATCACATTTAGACTGTTAAAGGAAAATTATGTGCCTGGAGAGGAGATGGAGAACTTGATCCACATGGGTGAGATGGGATTTCCAAGTTTTACTATAGATGAGAATACCATCAAACAATA
>JASDQU010197518.1:448-14549 GCA_032191745.1 Picea mariana | reverse complement strand
ATATTTTATTCTTCTACAACTAAATTTAGGTTTCAAAATAGTGTGCAATAATTCAATTTTCAGTAAGTGTGTTATTTCAATTCTGCTAGTGTGTTGTTTCAATTTTACAAGTATTTAAATTTCAGTAAGTGTGTTTCTTTTTCGATAGAATTATATTTTTGACCCAATATACAAGTCTTGTTTCCTACACAAACAATGAACGATACCTCGCAAACACATCAAGCCGTGGTTGACTAATTAAATATATGAACAAATTAAATTACATGTGTAAATGCTAAGTGTTGCAATTTGCAACAAAGTTAGTGTCATGTTGTAAATTTTCAATCCATTGCAATGTGGATACACTAGTCAGCGTTGCAATCGTTGAAACTTAGTAACATGTTTAGCATCAGTGTGTTTGTTGAACGGTGATCATATTTGGGACAATAAAGATGTTGCTAATTGCAACAGATCTATCATTGATTGATGTTTTCATGCAAAATGTGACAGTTGGACACTAAAGTCATCACAATGAGCAATGACTTTTGCATCGACTTCTACATTTTTCACAAAAACATAAGTTGATGCTAAAGTCGTTGCACTTTGCAGCAACTTTAGCCTCCATCCATAAAATAACAACCACTTTCACCTAAAATTGTAATAAAACACACTAAAACAATAAATGGAGACTAAAAAGAGGTGAAAAAGGAATCAATTAATAAGTTTTTTTTTTGGTATAACATGCTAAAAGAAGAGCTTGGAAGTGGTTTATGTTGTGATGCTCTTTTTATAGGTTGCCAAAATTGTGATCTTAGAGAATTGATCATCAACCACAAAAACACAATCATTACCATGTTTGGTTAAAGGAAATCATTACCATGACAAAATCCACGGAGACAGAATCCCAAGGCTTATTTGGAGTGGACAAAGTAGTGTATAGTGCATGCTTCTTGATTGCAAGATTAGCAATAGCATGAGTAGTGCACAATATGATATATTTGTGGACACCCTATCAGAACTTTGGCAAGTTGAAGTACCTTTGCAATGTTGCCACTATCTGTCATGTCCTCATTTTTGGGTTCCCATGTTCTACAGTTGGTTACTTCCGAGGCTTGTCAGTGAAAAGAAAGAGAGTGAGGGGGTTTATTTGATGTCACCTAGCTAGGAGATGTTATGTTTCTAAAGTGACATTTAATTAAAGGATAATAAATTAACTTTTAGATTAATAGTTGGTAAACATTAGTAAAGTGATTTTAATGTTTAAGTGAAAATTAAAAAGGGAGAATAAGGGTCATGCTTGATTTAATAAAAAGGGGAAAGTTCTAGAAGGGCATGGATAAATACTAAAAGGAGGGTAGTGCTTCACTTTGGCGTTATGTTTTGGATTGATCTCTAAGGAGTGCTCTTGGAGCTAAGGTTTTCGTTAGGGTTTTGGAAAAACCCTTCCATTGTAGTTTAGTTTCGGTGGTGTAATATCCATCCTAGCTAGACAAGGAGGAGGAGGATCCATTGAGGATCTTCATTGGAACTTCATTTGGTGGATCTATTCAGTTATGGAGGTGTAGTGACTTGCTCAAAAGGTTTCTGGGGTTTCCTTGAGGAGTACATATCGTCTAGTGGAGAGGCCGTGGAATTATTCCAGGTTTTGGTTTACTTATTGTGTCACTATAGATGTATTGTCACTGCTATAGCAGCAAATAAGAGATTTGTATTGTTGTGATTGGGTTCCATCCATAATAAAAATGCCCATGGTGTTTTTTCTATTTTTGTGAGCACTTGGAATACATGCAATATGTTTGAGGGATGTTTTTAATGGAATGAATGCAAACTGTTTGTAAAAATATGCCAATGAGTTTAGAGCATAAAGAAAACTTGTTGCACATAAGAGTATAGTATCCCAGCCTAGCTATGTGGGGATATTACACTGGTATCAGAGTTGGTGATCTTGCCATCTTGTGAGTATTCTCTTCATTACTTTGGAACTGAATTTCGTGACTGTAGTGGGAGTCGAATCCTTGTGTGAGAGGGCCGTTTCATTGTTGCTGGGGCAAAGTTCCTTGCTAAAGCTGAATTTCCTGTCCAAGGAGTTGAGCCAATACTGTTAGGGTCGATTTTTATTCCCAGGACTAGTTTTATTCATCCCTGGGTTGAATCTCTTGCTAGCTGGGTCGATATTTGCTTGTTGGGTAGAGTTTCCATTATTTGGAAGGCCGAATCACTTTAAGAGAGGTCGAATCTGGCCATTAAGGGGTCGAGTTCCTTGGCTGAACCGAGTTACAGATGAAACGGGGTTGATTCTGTAGTTGAAGAGAGGTCGTATTCTTGCTGGAGTCCAAATCTTCTTTGTGGCCCGAATTTTGTTGAGCAGGAGGGCCGATTTTGTCTTCAGGAGGGTGTATCTCCATTGCTGGCCGAATCTCACTATTAGAAACCGAGTTTACTTACCCAGGGTCGTTTTCTCTTGATGCTGGGTCATATCCTTTGTTGGGGTAGTGTATTTCTCCTTGGCTGGGCCGATTTCTTTTGTAGGAAGGCTGAGTTCTATGTCTAGATGAATCTGGTATCTATTGGGGCCAAGTTGGGCTGAGTTTATGCTTGTTGGAGAAACCACTTCATTGCTGGGCATGTTGTATCCAAGCTGAGTCGAAGTGGTTGTGAGGGAGGGGTTGATTCCTTGCTTGGGAAGATGAATATTACAAGGGGGTGAATTCTGGGTGGTAAGACCCATTTTTGCAGTGGTATAGTAGGGAGTTTCATTGATGTTACAGCCAAACACTGCCTCTAACTTCTAGCCGAGTTGTATCATCCAAGTGACCACATTTTCAAGACAATCTTGTGAGTTATATTTTAATTGTATCATTTATGAATTAGAGGATAATAATTGGCTCTTTCATTTGTCGTGGGATTTTTCCTGTTGTTTATAGTTAAATTGTTGTTCTATATTATCTATTGAATATACTTCCAAGGGATGCAAAACTATTTGCGAAACTATTATACCAGCATGCAACCCATACACATAACATCAGCCACCAAGGCATTGCACAATGGATTTGAGTTTTCTATTTAAGTGTTTGACGAAAATCCAATACCAAAGAAATCACCAAAATACACCAGCTATATCAACAATAGAAAGGGAGTAAACAATGGTTATGTGACAAGCCAGCCAACTATTTGACGAAATTCATGAGTAAGAAAATCCACATAAACCTACAACAATAGGAAAAAAATTATAACAACAATGAAGAGGGATTGTATAGAGGTAAGAAAAGATGAAGACAAAGGAGGAGCTCATGGCTAAAATTTTGCATCAAATTCAACAAACCAAGAGGGAGTATCTAGCATTGGGTGAGGAGATCTGCACAACTATGTCCTTTCAAGGCTATTGCACCATCAAGTATGGAAGTTGGCCCAAGCATTTGGATGAAAATCTATTTAAAGGCACGAGGTAGAAATTGAAGAGAAATGAGCATGAAGGACAGGTGGAGGAGCATGCACCCAATCATGTTGAGGATGTGTGCATAGATGAAGACCAAACAACAGCCTATGATACACCATCAAAGCTAACCGATGACACTAGTATGTTGGATGTGATGAAGTTTTCAAATCAACAACAAATGATGATGCAACATCTTGTCCTTCTTATGAGGATTATGAGGAAATGTTCCAATCAACCAATGTTGAGGATCCAACATCTTTCCCTGTGAATGATGCTTATGATGAGGGTGGCTCAAGCGTGATAGCACCTACACATGATGAGGATTCGGTACCTTATCCTATTTATGACATGTATGATGATGCAAGCATGATTGTACCAGAGCTATGCGTGGAGGATGACAATGAAGGGGATGCATTGGTGGATGAAATCTTGTATGAGGATGATAGTCCACATGAATCTCATCATTGCATGGTATCATCTAGTGAGTCAGTTGGGCCCTTGTGTGACAACCCACGCCATGTTGATGAAATAACATTACGTGATTTGTGTTGATGCCCAAAAGCGCAACATAGGGTAACTGTTGCAAATGGTTGCAACACCTTATTATTTAATTATATTTCATAATATATTAATAGGTGGGACCCCTTGCGTGACTTGTGTGACTATGATGAAGAGGCAACACTTATGTTTTATGTGCTTATGACTTGGTTGCAAGATGAGTTCTACAGTTTATTTTCTTTTAAGTAGTTGTCTAAATAATTGATTAAACGATGTTATGGGCGATGTGATCAAAAGAGAAATGATGTTGTCTTTATATAACCCTCACAAGTGTTATTATGTTGCATCTAGTTTGATAAAAGATCTAAAATCCATTTTTCGAGTTGTATGCGATATATGGTGTGGTGATTACCTTGATTCCATGCTACAAAGATTTCGCGCATTGTTTGAATTGGAGGTCTAAAGGTTGATACTTGGTATCCCTAGCAAGGTTTTGATATACGTCACATTGGAGTTTCAAAACAAAGGTTGGCGCATTTGTTAAGTTTGAAACTTAGGAAAATGGTGGTGTATCAAGCTTGCAATTAATTGTTAGTGGGTTGATGTGTTGTATGGTTAGCTTGCTCGTACTGGATATGGATGAATGTGTAAGTGTAGATACAACGTGCAGTAAATGCACGTCGCTCTAACCTACCTCGAGCCCGCCACCCTAGCCATTTCACATTTGGTCTTTTGTTGGTTGTTGTTACTCTGCTTTGTTCGGCCGTGGAAGAGGTATATAGGCTTGGTCGACTCTTCTTGGCAATTTTTACACATAGGTATGGGGTTTCTTGCTACTCTATCCATGAATATTTTGCTTTGCTATTTAATTAAGTCAATAGTTGGCTCTTGAGTTTGCTCGTTGTCTGTGCACTTTCAAAGTTATGATATGTGGAATTTTTGACTGTGTATGGATTATTAGTGAAGTTTTGGTCTCTGTGGCATTTATATGTGAACTATTCACATTGAAAACGACATGGGTGTCTCTTACTATATGTACCTGCTTCATTCTTTACCTGTGAAAAAGGATATTGTTTGGGAAGTTCTCGAGCCTGCCTTGCCTCTGGTTTTCTTTTTGTGATTTCTCTCTGTCCGATAAAAACGTTGTCAATGCTCGCAGCCTGTGGGTTTTTTTTGAAGACTCTTCCTGTCATTTAATTGTGTGGCTCTCGTGGCTATCGTGCCCACGCCCTTGTATCAGTTCTGTAAATATAAATGTAAAATTATGTGGTGGTATTAATCTTTTTGTACTCCTTTTGGCTAAACCCTCAACTTGGTCAGCTCGTCTTCCTGTATCACATCATTGTTGATAATTGTATATCAAACCCTGTATTTGGAAAATAGTGTGGAAGTGGCCAACCCAGAATTTAATAAATTCCTTGTTCGTGCTCTTTTGGTCGTGGGTTTGGTTGGTTATTTACTGTGCGAAGATAGAAAGAATGCTAAGCCCACTTATTTTTGTAATACAGTCTGTCACGTGGAAATATTGGGGTTATGGTAGCATTGCAAAACCATTGTTTAAGGGATACGACCTACTGTGTGTTCAATTTTATATGAAGAGAATACCTCTGTGGATGAATTATATATGCGTTGAATGAGTTTTGCGAACCATAATGAAAGGGAATTTTGGAAACATTGTTATTTGAAGTCTCAATTTGGAATAGTGTATACATAGGGAACCCTTTTGTGGCCACTTCGTGGAACCCTGTAGTGATTTTAATACTGGTAATAATGTCGTGGACCATAGTCTGTCCATTTCTTCGACTGTTGGTGGTGATTAATGTAATGGTTGGAGTGTTGTGTTTCCTTGACCCTATTGTGTGTGAGTTGTGTAATTACTCTTGAATGTTTGTTGGGCAAACAATTATGAAATAATTCCTATGCAACACAACTTCTAGATGCAGATGAACAACCTTGAAGTGAAATATCAGTTATGGAATTTTGGAAACATGGTGTTGAGTTTCAATTTTGAAACAATAAAGGGGTTTAAATTTTGATGTTAAAAATGGCATTGTTTGATATACGATAAAACAATATCCATAGGAGTCCTTTCCATTATACCATTTTACACAAAATACACTCCCTTCATTATCCCAATTACATTTTTCACTCCCTGTTCGGTTGTTACTCATTTTTAAGGAAAAGTCTGTATGGAAATAAATGAAATGATGTGGAAGTTAATTGATGATTGGTATTCTGGGAGATGGTTGTATACACAGTTTGAATATTTTATTGATTGCTTGAACAATATTCGTAAATCTTTCCCCATCCATGATATCGCTTTACGCTAAATACATGCCCTCCATACTCCCAATGACCCTATCAATTCCTTGTTCGTATGGCAATTAATAAATAGAAGTTTTATGGATGGATTGCATGTGTTTTGTGGTAAATAATAGAGCCAACTCTTGATTTATTTAAGTTGAGTTTCATGTATGGATTATTAAAAACCTCATGACTGATTAAATATTGCTACAGAATGAGTTTTTTTCAGCAGGGGCAGTAATGGACGAAATAATAGAGGCAGAGGTAACTAGCAGCGAGGCTATATAAGGCCTCTGTTTTCTATTCACTTCGATGTCGATCCATAAGAGTTAAACCAATTGTTTCAAGCTGGGTTTTTCAATCTGGTTGGCCATGGTATATTGCATCCCCGACCTGATAGACCCCCATTTCAACCTCCTTAGAATTTTTATGGCATTCATGTTCCTCCACATGTGTCAATGCAGCCTGAAGTCTCTGCTAATGACGGTTGGCAAGAAATTGTTCACCAGCCTGTCTCTCATCACCGTGGTTGGCCCATTGTGTCATTTCTTTTACCACCACCAGTTAATACCAATGCTCAAATTGCTCATGTTGTTTCGCCAGTACAGTCCTCGCACGCCAACAAAAGATTAAAAACTGATGTCCCACAACCTATGTAAGACAAAGGAAAAGCAGCGGCTTCCCCCTCCAGTTCATCCACAAAATTTTCTAAATCGGTGTCTTCACATCTCCACTAAAAGATGACTGCTCCCATGTGATCATCACAATACAGCCCCAGGGGTCTAACCAACCAAGGGCTACCCCAGAAAAGTCAAGAGGAGACAACAGTGAGAAGAGGAAATATGCCTCACAAAGCAACAAATATGGATTTTAAATGTTTTCTTTTTATGATATCCAATGATGAAGATATTGTTTAATGATTTTCAACATAGTTTGGACAACAAGATTTATTTTGGATTTTTTTTGTGTGTGGATAAGATGGATATATTATTTTTTTGGGATACGGTCTTAAATTTTGCTGATATTTAAATATTCGACTTAAATGATATCCATGGGAGCTACAAGGGTGTTATATGATCCAAATGATAAATTTTGTATTTTATATTTGATGATTGGTAAAGAGAATGATGGGAGTCACAAGAGGTCCCACCTATTTAGTTATTATTAATTATACCCTTAATTATATATTATTATTAATTATTTCTCCCCAAACTAATTAGTTAAGTTAATTTGACTTAGCTAAAGAAAGTAGTTGAACTACCTCAACTTGTTGAGAAAGAATAAAGGTTCAATGAGAATAAGAGACAAGGGGGGACTATAAGGAGAACTACAACACTAAGGTTTTCTCTCTAGTTAGTGAGATAGCTTCATTTTTCATTCATTTCTAAGTTTACTTGAAAGCCCAATCCTCTTGATGACAACATGGTCTTATTGAAGGCTACATGATTCAAAATTGAATCATACATTTCAACATCTTGTTTTAAAGGTGTTTGATTCATCCTTGATAGTCTGTGTATTCTTGTATGTTTGTGAATTAATTTTAATGGCTGATAAATAATATATTGTAGAGTCAAATGACAACATTTTGTAGCACGTTGATCCAAATCATTAGTTTCAGTTTTATTTCACTGTCAGAGTCTTTTTGTATGGTGCTCATCAGAGACTTCTAAATTTGACTTTGGTTCATACCCTCGCAGGTGTTTGTAAAAGAGAAATACAGTTTTGTATCTCAGAATGGAATAAAATCAGATTATTGGTGTGTCTCATACATGTGTTTTCATGACTTGGTTCTTCCTTTCACTTTTATCTCCATGTTTACTTTATTGTAAAATCTGTAAACGTTCATGTAGCTTTGTTTAAATTTTATTTTTATATTGCAACATATACAAATCATAAAACCAACCTTGATCCTTTGTAATTGATACTTGTGGATTGAGTGAATGTTTTGAGGCTGTAAACCCCGAGTGACATTCCCAACTATCTTGTCCTAGCCTGGCAAGATCTGAAAATGATTGATTAAGGTGTTCCATACCTTTTCCTCAACAATTTGGATAACCGATTATTGGTCATAGAGGAGCAAGTTATGCATGTGTTGACGAGGGAAGATGGTTCTCATAGGTTTATTGAAGATCTTATGTGGAAAACCAAATTGGAGGAGAGACAAAAGGGAGTTGCAGGTGGAGTCACTAGTACCCAATTATGCATCATCAAAAAATAACTAGAGCAGATGAAATCCGATTACTTGTAGTTGTTCATGGATAGGGACCTTGCTCTTAAGTTCGCTAAAGACAAGGAAATGGAGGTTGAGGAGATTTCTTACCAATTGAGTTTGGTACGCTCTTCATCATTGAAAGCAACAAAGACTCCATCATCTTTGGCAACCGTGACACATGAGGGCATGAGTGGCACTCATGAATTGAGGGAGGAGCCTCTTGTGATGATCCCGCACGAGGATCATTCAGAGTTGCAGGTGCTTGGGGAGAGGTATGATGCAAAGGGTTTTGACCGTGCTCCTATTTTACATTGTGGGGTTCATGAGCCGCTTCCACTGGAGAGCCCACTAAAGGCTCATGGCTTAGCTACAGAGAAGATAATTGAGCGAATTCCTTGTGGACCAGGCCGCAAGGAAGAGTAAGCATCCATGGATTGGGTGGACAAGTATATGACAAACATGGGCATGCTCTGGGATACAAGTTTAGACGACGTCAATAGAGTGATGGATACAATATCATCTACATGATACATGATGGTACAAGACGATTCAACGATGGACAAGAGTATGCAGGGATATTCATTGGTACGTGGTAGTGTACAATGGAGTTGTGGGGTGTTTTTGCCAGGGAGATCTCCCGACAGAGTCCTCGGGCATACCATTGAGTTGTGTTTCCCAGAATCAATGAGTGGATGGGTAAAACTCAGGGAGCAACATATCCCTCGATGATCGATTTTCATTTGGGATACTACCAGATGAGGGACAAGGAGCAATATACTCACATATCTTCTTCCAGTCTTCATTATGATTTCTTGGTCATGCCCTTGGGGTTGACCAATGCACTAGTCACTTTCCAATTTTGCAGGAAGTGGCAGAGGCATCTATTGTTGTTATTTGATGCTCTCATTATATACAACGGGACATGGGAGATTCACGTGAGTCAGTTGGATGGGACATGTGGCATTATGGCCATGATAGAGGTCTTTCATTTGGACCATGTGGTCAATGCGTAGAGTGCACAAGAGGAGATCCAAACTCTATTGGAGTGGTTCACAGAGGTTTCAACAGCCGTTGGGAGTGGGGGGCTTCCAATTTGGTGGGCTTCCAATTTGGTGGTGGGATCCTGGCATTCATTGGAGTGATAGACTGCTTCATATGATGAGGATGTTCGACAGGGTCGTGTCAGTGATTGGATGCGTCACTATGGGGAGGTTGTGAGAGGAGTTGTTTGGATTTGTTCTATATGGCGAGGTAGATTTTCCCTCACGATACCCAAGATCGAGTCTATATGTGGGTTGGCAGACTTTGATTTCACTGTGATGCTTCGACGAGACATGATCTAGGATAGTGAGTTCAATCCTTTCATGGATTTCAGCTTGGGGGTCTAAGTGAGGAGAGCACAATCTGAGCATGGTGGTTTGATGGTTATGTTCAGAGGGGTGCAACATCAGTATGATGGTTCCTCTCAGAGATTAGCTTGGGACCCTAGGACTGTAGTGTTTGACAGCTCGACATCCGATACAGATGAGATGGTTAGTTTTCGCTTTCCAGAGTTTACTCTTGGGATGCTTAGGATTGGTTGCTTGGAGGAGTGGTCTTCGAAGGAGTTGGACAAGTTTGTGCAGCTTATGATATCCTGGCTTATCAGAAGCAGTGAGGTGGATTCTTGTGTTAGAACCTTGCAGATCAGTGCTATGAGTAGAGGGTGCTTCACATCATATAGGTTAGTTTGGGACCCTGGTCACTTTACCACTTATAGGCAGGCCCGAGAGAGGTTTGCATGGAGGGACTTTGCGGACGATATGTTGGGAGATTTTCTGGACGATGTCTGGATGATTGCGATAGGATGGGGGTGCTGGAGTATTCGGGCTTTCCCCTTTGATACCTGGAGATTAGGGGTCGCTGATGCCCTATCCGTTTGTGACCACATAGAATTCTCCGGGATGTCTAATTTTAGAGTTGGTTTGGTTGACTTCACTGAGATACATTGGCAGGATATGATCCTCGATAGTGGAGATGATTCTTTAAGGAATTACAACTTGTGGATGTAGGAGTGGAGGATGCGGTCTAGGTAGAAGGATCAAATATTTATGATCCCAAGGGCACAACGTCAGCATGATGGGTCCTTCCTAGTAATAGCATGGGACCCTGGGATTTTATGGGTTGAAATTTTGCCCGCTGGTACAGATGGGAGAGCCAACTGTTACTTTCAGGAGGCCCTTTGTGTTAGTACATTGCAGAGAAGTATTGTGGGTGGTAGGTGTTCCACATCTTTAAGATTGGTTTGGGACCCAGGGATCATTATTAGTTTCAGTTTGGTTTAGTTTGTTGTTCCTATGGGTGTGATAGCATTGCTTGAGGACAAACAATCTTTGGGAAGGTAGGACTGTCATGTCCCCATTTTTGGATTCCCCTGTTCTACAGTTGGAGATGACTTCCGAGGCTTGTCAGTGAAGAAAAATAGAGTCAATGGGTTTATTTGATGTCACCTAGCTAGGAGATGTTATGTTTCTAAAGTGACATTTAATTAAAAGATAATAAAATAACTTTTAGATTAATAGTTGTTAAAGATTAATAAAGTGACTTTAATCTTTAAGTGAAAATTAAGAAGGGGGAATAAGAGTCATGCTTGATTTAGCCAAAAGTGGGAATAAGGGTCATGTTTGATTTAGTCGAAAGAGGAAAGTTCTAGAAGGGCATGGATGAAGAATAAAAGGAGGGGTAGCGCTTCACTTAGGCATTATGTTTTGGATTGATCTCTTTGGAGTGCTCTTGGAGCCAAGGTTTTCATTAGGGTTTTGGCAAAACCCTTCCATTGTAGTTTAGTTTCAGTGGTGCAATATCCATCCTAGCAAGGCAAGGAGGAGGAGGATCCATCCAATATCTTCATTGGAGCTTCATTTGGTGGATCTATTTTAGTTATGGAGGTGTAGTAACTTGCTCAGGAGGTTCGTGGGGTTTCCTTGAGGATGCCATATCATCTAGTGGAGAGGTCATGGCATTATTCTAGGTTTTGGTTTGCTTATTGTGTGATTAGAGATGTATTGTCACTGCTATAGCAACCAATAAGAGATTTGTATTGTTGTGATTGAGTTCCATCCATAATAAAAATGCCCATGGTGTCTTTTATATTTTTGCGAGCATTTGGAATACATGCAATATGTCCAATGAATGTTTTTAATGGAATGAATGCAAATTGTTTGTAAAAATATGTCAACGAATTTAGAGCATAAAGAAAACTTATTGCACATAAGAGCATAGTATCCCATCCTAGCTATTTGGGGATATTACACTATCTTATCCATGCCAAAATGCCCTACACCCCATTATAGTGCATTTCCCAGATCATCTTCTCACACTCGCTCGAAGAAACATGGAGATGGCCCAGATGACCATCCTAGACACAAAAGTTTGAAACTCCTTTATCTATGATCAATGTCTAGTATGCAGTAGCAAGGTGAAGACCATGGCCACTCTAAAGACTTGTGTCCACAAGAATTGAGCATGGTGATCAAAGGCACGACCAAAGGTCAATGACAACAATCTACAACTCGATTGGTGCTTCCCTTTTTGTACTTGAAGTTTACGTGGAATCATTGGAGGTACGTGGACCACCTCTGATTGTGGTAGTTCAACAACTCATCATGCATCTGTATAAATTGCAAAGGCCTATGATCAAAGTGGATGATAATTTCCTATCCCATGATATAATGTTTCCACTGTGAACAAGCCTACACAATGAAGTAAAGCTCTGAGTCCTAGGTGGGGTATTTATGAATCATGTTAGAGTATCTTGTTGTGATAATCATCTCATGTCCATGCCATGTAAGCATTGCACTGACAACATACTATGAGGCATTTGTCTCACTTTCAAACAATGATTGCAAATTTGGTAGAATTGAAATCGATGTTGTGCAAAGGTGGCACTTCAACACCTTAAATGACCTTTGTTGCACCTCAACCCAAACAACCTTAGCCTTTGCTTCACCCACAGGGTCTTCACTCAGTGAACCTATGACACAACGCCCACATTCATGGGATATTAAAGAATACCCTTAATTTCACTAGATATTGATAAATACCTCCCAAAATATTTTTGTTGAACCCCCCTCCCAATACATCTTTTCAATAAAAGAAACCCCTATTTTTATTATATACCCCCTAATACCTATAAACCCCCTTAAAACCCCCCCAATACCTACAATATATTGACTTTATTTTTCACAATTTAAAAACCCATTTTATGAATGAACGTGATAAAATATTGGTCAACAAGGCGAAGCCCCTGTGGCTTCACCCTTGATCCCTTAGCTTAGGGACCAAATGATATGAGAGAAACTCAACACAAACTTGCGGTAAAAGTTGGTGAGGCCCAATAAACTACAAAGCTCCATTAGTGTCTTAAGTGCCAACCAATGGCGAATGATTTGGATCTTGGTTGTATTCATATGCACACCATGCTCATCCACTATGTCTCCCAGATATTGAATTATCTACAAGCCGAATGAGTACTTCTCCAAATTGGAGTATAACTTGTTTTGTTGCAAGGGGCTAAGCACTCTAAATGTGTTTCAAATACTCTTCCTAAGCTTTAACGAAAATGAAGATGTTGTCTACCTCTACAACCATACAAAAATTGGTGAATGGTTGCAGAATATTGTCTATCATCCTCATAAATATCGTTGGCGTTTTAGTCAAGATAAAGGGTACGACCAACCACATGAAGATGCCTTCTTTAGACTTGAAGGTTGTTTTCCACGCATCAATGAGCTTGATTGGCACCCAATGATACCTAACTTAATATCAATTTTGATGAAAAACTTGGCACCTTCAAGTTGATTGAGCAAATCATCAATTCAAGGGATGGGGAACTAGTTTTGGGCTATGATTTTGTTCAAGATTGTGAAGTCAATATAGAATCATCAAGTCTCGTCCTTCTTTTGAAGAAGCACTATAAGGCTCCCACATGGTAAATAGATTGGTTAAATATGGCCCCTTTTGTATCAACTCTTGAATTTAACATAATTACCAACTTAGCAAGAATTGTGACCTCAAAATAAGAACCCTGGCAAAAAAAACACATGTTTGCGTCAAAAACACCAAAATCAACCCCCGAATAAAAAAGTGGTGCAACTGGTAGCACTATTTTTTGGGTAGAGGTTAAAATTCTAACTTATCACGACCTTAACAACCAATACCATTGCGGACAAAAACCTTAAAATGGACCCTGAAACTAAAAAGTAATGTTATCAATAACACCACTTTTTTTTTACGTTAAAATTACGACTTAATTGACATTATGGTCTTAACAACTAGTGACATCACTAATTAAAAATACAAAATCCACTAATAAACTCTAACTTCAAAAAAAATTATTAATTAATTTTTTTATTTTTTTAATTTACATTAAAAATAAATAAATAGTAAAAGAAAACCTCTACCAACAAGTTAAAAAATAAAATAAAATGGAAAACACCACCTTCAAAAACAAAAAAAAATCATAATCCACAATTTTGAAAAAATAAACCTTTTTAAAAATATATATAATATATAACCCAAATTAAAAAAAAAAAAAACCAGATTAAAAATGAATACTAGAAATAAAAATAAAACGTAAAAAAATAATTTTAAAACATTAAAAAACACTTAAAAAGGAAAATTTTAAAAATTAA
>JASDQU010197517.1:0-19686 GCA_032191745.1 Picea mariana | reverse complement strand
GATAATACTTATCTATTTCATATTATAGCCAACGAACTGACTGTGGGTGTGTGCCTTTCCACCCAACCATAAGCTTAGAGGCATTCACTCTTAGCACTCTGGCCACCCCTGTTCCAGACCATGATATCACTAGGGAACTTTCGCAGCTTCTCAAGGATTCCTTCTTTATCACGGTCTCTGTGAGGTTTATCAGATGCCTCCGCATCATCAAGCTTGCAGTCTCCTGCTCAGTTTGCGCTCTTCTGTGAGCTCTCCTCCGAGCTCTTCTCCTTGTCTCCATTTTCTCTATATAGTTTCCCAGGATGGTCCTCGACCTATCCTATTCCTTCTGTTAGAAGGAAACTCGGGTTGGCCTGGTCTGTCAGACCCTGCGGTACTTCGAGCGAACATTATTCAGTCATACCATGCTTACATTCATGGGGGCGGTTGAGTATTCAACCACCAGTCCTTCCTTCATTAACTGATTCCTCTCCTTGGGATTGTGAGGGGGTTTACCATTCCCAACAAGGGGAAATTCGAGGTCATTTGACATAATGAACCCTCTCTTATAGTTTTCCCATTTTTTTTCTCTAGTGATATCATGGCCAATACTTCAAGGATTCACCCCCACAGTCAGTTATTGGCAATTCAAACAATAATACATTTACATTGTTCCCATGCCATAACATGGTGATCATAATTAATGATTAATTACAAGCTGGGGGAAGCAGGGGTATTACAATCCCATCCCCCTTAAAAAGGAACATCGTCCCCAGTGTTCTTTCTCAGTAACACTTGTGTTCTTTCTCAGTAACACTTGTCATTCCTTTTTCATCGGTTGCTTCAGAAGTCTTGACCCTTTGTCTTGGTCAGGTCCTTTTCAGACTCTTGGCCTTCTTCACCTATCTTCAATAACCCTGGACAACAAGCATATTAATCATAGCTTTCATGCGTAAACATTTTACTGTTGTGCAAAATTCAAGAGGAAAAATTATCATAATCTAGCACAATACTTATCTGTGTAGTCTGTGGATTTGCATCCATATGGTTTTCTGGTTATCTGGGCTCACTGTCTTTCCTAGACATACCCATTGTGTGCATGATCCCGATCAATAGTTTATAAGAATTGTCAAAGTCTCCTCTTCCTTGCGGTCACTCACCTTCTTGGCCCAAGCTTAGGCATCCCATTCTCTGCTATATTGTTCCTCAGGTGATCCATCTTGCCTTGCCAAGGCTTTCTCACACATGAAGAATTTTAGAGATTTCATTGAGCCTTACAATCGAGGTGTCCCTCAGAATTTCTCTGGCGAGGTGTCCCTCCAGCTTGTGTTGCCACAACACAACATGTTCTAGGGTGATCATGGCTTACCACAGGGTCCTCATGTCTCAATAGTATCATCTTTCACACTTTACCTCTTGAAAGCCTTCATCTGTCCTCCCTAGACAAAAAAAAAAAATTCATCTCACCTATATCACAAGTATGCAAAATTATGAGAAATTATCATCAATTTCGAATTCATAATTTTTCTTACAAATCTGTTACCCACAGATTCCCACATTCCCCATTTATTTTCATATATGTTCCGCACATGAACCAGATTCACAAGTATGGGGCTTTCCTTCCCATAATAGTTTATCTCAGTAGGAAATTGGTCTTCCTTATGGGCTTACAATACTGCCATATCCAAGACCTTTTTTCCTCCTGCAACTTCACATTCCTCAGCCAAACAACTTGTTAGTTTTCATGCACATTACATTTTCAAACAATGCATACTAACAATCCAAGTCATTTTCATGTATTCAAGGGTACAAGGAAAAAGGAAATATTATTATTCTGTAAGCATCGTGTCAACATACTAATTTTTCCAATACAATTCAAATATTAAATGACTTTAATCAATGTGTCAATATTCATGGCCACATTCATACCCAATGCACCCTTGCATTGATTTTCAAGCTGCCACACTTGGTGACAAGCACTCTGAGATGGTATGTTAGAATTTAACCAACCTCTTCACCATATGGATTATTCCTTCTCATTCACTCTTACAGCAGGACTATGATTCCTGCGACAAGTTGATCATGATCCCAAATCAACGCACATGAAACTAAATGTTTCTTTTGAATGCACCCAAGCATTCTTCCCTCATTAGTAACTAGGGTGCCAACACTCATGGCCACCCAATTTTATCTTTTCTTTAACTCCTATATAATGTAAGTAAAATATTGGAAGGCCCTCCTTACTTAATGGGGAATTCGTTGTCTACCCTTTATGTAAACCTACATTTCCTCGAAGCAATTCCATGCAATGTGCTAACTATGAGCATATTTATTCCCCAATCTCCCCAGATTGGTCATTGTACCCATGGTACTCTTTACTCATGCATTTTCTTGCAAGGATTTTAACTCATCCTTGATTGGCATAGACTTCCTCTCTTTATTGTTCAGATTCTTCCTTCCAGAATTTTACTCTGCTTGGGTAGCAATGGCATACAACAACCACTCAAAATTATTTGCATATCATTAGGATAATGAAATCTTTTAAGAAGGGATTCCTATCAATTCCCTTCATACCTCGTGCCACATAGGTATGAACATTCTTATACCTTCTCTAGCTGCTAGCACCCTCTCGAATGTTACCTCATCAATGGTGCTTTGTGGGGACATTCAAAGTCCCTTCAACAATCTTTTAACAACAACCTCCCCATAGTTATCCTTTGCTTGAGGTTGTCCATCATTGGAGATTGTCTTTCTCAAAAGCTCAAATTTTTCTCTACCCATGTCATCCATCATGGATATATATTAGTTGTTATGTAAAATAAAAATGCATGTATCATAGCATTTTAGTCAATAAAACATTTTCAGATATTTCATAGTATATCTTTATGCACTTCATTACATTATTCTTAATGTTTTAATGAGTGCAACACAACAATTCTCAATTGTTTCTATAGTCATACAACCATTATCGTTATGGTTTCAAAAATTTACCTTTCATTAGCTCACAAGTTTCTTGTCCTAGAGAAAACATAATATACAACAAGAAAGGAGTTAAGATCTCTTCCATTTTCCAAATCCTTATACACAGCCTGGGTCCTTTAGTCCAACTGGGCTATTTTCCAATGCCTTACTGCCTTTGTTTAATATGGATTCAACCAAGCCTGTTCATTCAAACATACTTACTTATTCTCCTTGATCCAGTTGTACTTGTTTTTCATAGATGCTCATCTAAGACCTACAATTTTGTTAAACAATCCAAATTTCTTAGGATGAGAAAAGTGTTCCCCCTTTTCTCCTTCTTTTCTTATGCAATCTACTTCTTCTTATGATATTCCTGCTCTTTTCCTTGATCAGACTCAGTTAGGCTCACTCTAACTCTTAGGATACATCAACAAGCTTTAATAGTGAACCTTTTGATCATAAAGAACCATGATCCTGTGTATGTTGCACGTTACCATTCGGTTATCAGAATTGTCTACACTCATGGGTTAGTTTTCCACTCATATATTTTGCTTTAGAATGTAACCCAAGATTCTTATATAAATTGGCTTGTAGCCCACTGCTCAATTCTCAACAGTCATTAAGGTGGTGACTTTGTTCTCCTGACAGAGTCTTCACACAGCTCTTCCACAGGGAACTCCTTCAGCATGAAACTTTCTTATTGCATATCCTTCTTTATCTGTGATGGCCTCAACCTTGAGTTAGCTTCAATTGTTTACCAAATGTTCCATAAGAAATATAGACATTCATCTTTTTTATGCATCTAGATTATTTGTCCACACATATTCCTTGTCTTTCTAACTTACATCCATGATGCACTTAACCACATGCATAATCATAAATCATTTAACTTATGATTGTTCACAATTATTCTCATGCAGTAGTCAAAGTCTTAATCATGTTTCCTTTTGTCATGACAGCAGATCATTCTTGCTCATTTACTCTTTCATCTATTTATACTAACCTTTCCTGAGGGAATGGAACACATTACCCTCAAACCATCACTTAAACCCAATATTTCATGACTCCTCATAATAGAGTCATCCATGCATTCATGGTATTCATTCAATCTTGGCAAGTGTAGTTCTTGCCTTACATATCACTCATCAAGCCAACCATATTGTGCCTTTAGTATACATACATTATTACATCATACATGTGCATCACTTGCACATTTAATATCATTCATACCTAGTTGGTATTAATATCAGGCTTCATATCAAGAAGCTTCATGATGCATTTAATCTATGCACTCTAGCCTTTACACATGTAGCCCAAGCATACATCATGCAAGCTCATTGTCTGCACCCTTTCCATGTCATACATGTACATGGACATATTAGACTCCCAGATCCTTCTCCCAAGGATCTTACTGCCATTCTTAGGACAAGTTCCATAGATATACGCAACACTGAGCTTCCCTCTCGTTTGGGAGCTTGCAGTCATTCACATGATATCCACATGGTCAGTTTAACAGACATAATCATAACTATTTCTCTCTTTCCCTATGGCAACAATTAGCAAGATATTATCCTTGTCTTCGGTGTTCTAAGATGACTCAATATCTCGAAATTATTATCTGGGAAAATCCAACAGCTCCCCAAGGAAACAAGGCAACTTATCAAGCTTCTCTTTCATTCATTAAACCCTTCTTGGTCAACAGATTCCTACAAGGGAATATTTTCCTAAACTCCCTCTTATAGTTATATGAGTATACCAAGATATTTCCATATGGTTATCATCCACCTCTAGATGTCAATCTGACCCATTGGGCTTCTATAAGTTCCCCAACACTTCCTTTACCACATTTAGGATCAACATTTAATTAACCATTTTACATTATTTATAATAGATTTTAATGTCTAATAATTTTTGGACTATTCCCTTAAAGCCTAGATACAATTTCGAATTATGTTACTTACTAAGTATTCTAGTTCAGAACTCTATAGTATCTTTAGGTCATAAACAGTGTTAACCATTATACCTAGAATTCTTCCTTTTGTTCAGCAACGGTCAAGGACGGAGGTCACTCTCCTCCTCCCACAAGAATTATGGCAGACTAGTTTCCTATCCACCAAGTAAGGGAAGCTGTTGTGATTTCTCACTCAATCACTCTATATATCTACAGCTCTATTTATCATCTTGATTAGAAAAACCCTGCCCAACAATTCTTGTACCTCGAAACAAAATTTGTTTCTCAGTTCCCTTCAAAACCCAAGATCTACGCATGCTCTCCCTTTTCAAAGAATGGTCACCAGACCCATTCCTCTGATAGTGAGGGGTTATACACATATACCAGGTTTAATCCTCCATTAAAGCAGTAATTATCATTGTTACGGATCCTTTCAATCCATTCACATCCAAGTCTTGCTATTATTTTCCATCAGCATAATCCCACTCTTGTAGGATCGACTTATCATTTCCAAAAAGAAAATGGCAGGATTCCTCTGCCACAGACTAGCATGATTCACTGTCATTGGGTAAAATCCCAACTAAATTTTAAATCTTCATCCTTCTACTCAAGGAACTTATGTAGATGATTTCTATTTGGCAGTAATATTCACAACAAGCTCATCTTAGCCTCGGTAACCCAATCTTATGTTTGTACAATAGCACGTACGATTTCACAATGAAGTCAACTTCTTTATTTGGAAACATTAGCAACATACAGTGAAGATTCCAAATCTTCTATTAACAGTAGGAGGTTTCATTCCCTGCTTCAGTAGAGGTTTACTAAGCCTCTTAGGAATGGGTAAAATAGGGTGTTACCCCTTAATGTCCTCTAATAACATTTATATGTGACTCACGCATGAGCCCAAGCAGGCCAAGTGTTGTTTTCATGCTCTAATACTAATTTGTAACACACCCAACCCCTAAATACCCTTTATAGAGATGGGGCATCAAATTTTCGTGTTTGCTTGGTTCATTTTCGGTCCCTTACTAAAAAGGACCATCTTATTTTGCTCCTTTGAAGTTTGCATCTCCCATTACACGCTTAAACCAGCTAGCGGGGTCCTCCTCGTGAACTCGGTCTGAAAATCAGGAGCTAAGAGTCTACTTAGCAAAGGTTTCGGCGCTTCGGAACTCCTGGACTTCGGGAGTTTCAACGGTGTTGTCGAATTTCCCAGATCGCCAAGCAATGGAAGAAATCAACGTTCCATGTCCTTCGCCGAGATCCTACGGTAAAAAGGGGCTTGGCATTCGACGTGAAACTCTCATTTTTTTCTAATCCCCAAAGTTTTGAGTTATCACCACGTGTCCATAGCACTTCGGCAATTGACGTTTAGCATTGAACGTCCTATGTTTCAGCGTTTTAGTCGTCATTGGTCCATCAGTGTTTGGCTATAAACGATCGTCATTGGACCTTCCTTTATCAACATACAATCCAATCTTCTAAATTCTTGCCACATGGCTTGGGCCCTTCGACGATCGACAATTTACGTCGAACGTTCCTATATTGTACCTTGCCCTAAATCTTTCGAACATCGAAGTTATCCAAACTCCTGGAGTCCTGATTACGTTAACAGCCATGTTGGCCAGGCGGCCACGAACCAGTAGCTGACATGTGGCGAGGGTCGAGGGGTTACACGTGTCCTCGTTAAGGGGGTGACACGTGTCATGCTTTAATAGTCATAAAGGGTATGTGAATCAACCAAATATGTTGACACGTGGCACCTTGGTTGCAGGTCGACATCACCTAGGATGACGCCAGCGAGCCATGTCAACCCCCATCCTACGGTTGAGATGTATCCACGTGGATCCATAGATCATTGGTCCTCATTACTTCACGACTTCGGGCTTCGGAGCTCACTGGATCCTCTCGGTGCAAATTCCCCGAAGAGCTAAGTCTTCAGACTCTCGAATCTGGCGCCACGTGTCCTCTTCCTATCAACGACCGAGATTTATTTCGGTGTTCTCGACTTCGGCAGTTTTCACACCTTGAAAAACCTTGGCCAAACTCCTCCGGAGTACGAAGTCTCTGGACCACGATATCACTTTCCATGTACATGTTCATCAAATGGTCCTCGTCACTTCGGCAGTTCGGCATGTATCTCCCGGATTTTCTTCCGGACCACACCAGATCTATCGCCACACGAACCTAACATCTACGACCATGATTTAATTTGTCTTGTAGAGCTCCAAGGAAACTTGCGCATCCCTATATCGTTGAATTCCTAAACTCTCGGATAACCATTGATCTGTGAACACGTTTCCCTCTAGTTTCAATGGTCTAGATTAACTCCGCGACTATGACATTTGGGAGTTTCGACGCTAGACCATTCCTATTCTCCCAAAGTAGTGCTTCGTTGAAGCGCTTAAAGCTTACCCTCCTACGTTCGATCTAACCACTGAGAGAGACGCGTGATAAATCCCCAGATCGATGACCCTCGTTGATTCACAACTTCGGCCTTCAGCTATTTTCAAGGATTGTGGAAACACTAGTCCCTAAATCTCGAAGCCAATAGAGCTAGCTCCTTTCAGACTAGTGCATGGTTCCTAGGCTCTTGTCACATGGGTCCTTTGGGAAAACTTAGGGGCTAAGCGCAAATCCCTTTTTGCAATAAAGGGGTTAAGAAAATGGGCATGAGCCCTCGGTCATATGGATGGTTAGCCTGAAGGGAAACGCCCATTCCCGCTAAGGTAAACTTCAAGGGATCGACAAGACTCAAATGTTTTAGTCAATCCAACCTCGTTTCTCCTGCGGATTCACATCCTATGACTCTCTAGCAGCTAGACTGAGATAACTCAAAGATCATATAAATATAACAGTTTACAGAAGCCAAAGAGCATTTCTAATAATTGTTCAAATATTGAAGGATCTAACCCTAAATAGAGACATTCATCATTGCATTCAATATATATATATATATATATATATATATATATATATATATATATATATATATATATAGTGTGTGTGTGTGTGTGTGATAATACTTATCTATTTCAGATTATATCCAACGAACTGATTGTGGGTGTGCGCCTTTACACCCAACCATAGGCTCAGAGGCATTCACTATTAGCACTCTGGCCACCTCCGTGCCAAACCATGATATCACTAGGGAACTTTCGCAGTTTCTTAGGGATTCTTTCTTTGTCACGGTCTCTGCGAGGTTTATCAGATGCCTCCTCAACATCAAGCTCACAGTATCCTGCTCAATTCGCTCTCTTCTATGAGCTCTCCTCTGATCTCTTCTCCTTGTCTCCATTTTATCTATATCCTTTCTCGGGATGGTCCTCAACCTATCCTGTTCTTTCTGTCAGAAGGAAACTCGGGTCATCCTGGTCTGCCAGACCCTGCGGTACTTCAGGCCGACATTCTTCAGTCAGACCATGCTTTCATTCATGGGGGTGGTTGAGTATTCAACCACCAGTCCTTCCTTGATTAATTGATTCCTCTCCTTGGGATCTAGAGGGGGTTTATCATTCCCAAGAAGGCGAAATTCGGGGTCATTTGACATAATGAACCCTCTCTTATAGTTTTCTCATTTTTTTCCTCTAATGATATCATGGCCAGTACTTCAAGGCTTCACCCCCACAGTGAGTTATTAGAAATTCAAACAATAATACATTTACATTGTGCCCATGCCATAGCATCGTGATTATAATTAATGATTAATTACAAGTTGGGGGAAACATGGGTATTACAACCACCTCAATATGACGAGGGTTAGGAGCTAAATATTGTGTGTTTAGTCTAAGATAAGAGATAGATTCAACATTGAATGCAAACTAGCATTGACAAATTACAATCTTAGTTAATATATAATCATGAACTTTGCATAAACTTGTAAGAATGGATGGTGATTCCCCTTAGGGTTTCACCAAGAAAATCTCTCAATAAAAGATAAATATAATTAGCAACTAGGAGAACAATTTCACAACTAGTTATGTTAGATAAGCTTGAGAAACAATCTAGAACTTAAGTATAAGCTAGGAGAGGGTTAGAATAAACCTTTGAAGCACCAAACCCTAGCCTTTAGGGTTCCACCAAATCTTATTTCTAATGCTGCAAATTAATTTACAAATTTGATTAACTTCTTAAATCAGCCCACAAGATGTTAGAGCAATCCTTAAAGCACACTGAGGGAGAGTTGATTTGCCTTCTTAAGGTTCAAGATAAATAATGAAGCATAAACTCTTAGAAAATATGTCTAGAAAGCAAGATATAGCATTAATCATTCACTAGACAATCAATATATATTTTTGTTTTTTGTTTTTTTGTTTTTTGTTTTTTGTTTTTTGTTTTTTGTTTTTTGTTTTTTGTATTGTATAAAGGAAGAAAGAAAATGATTTTGATTTTACAATTTTGGCGGTTGGTGGTTGGTTGTTGGGAGTTAGACTTACTGCCTTGTCTCCACTTAGGGATTTATGGGGTCAAGAAGTATGCCCCTCTAAGAATTGGTTATCCAAATCTTATCGATTAGAATGAAAGACTAGAACCTTAAGGAAAAATAGTCTCTTGTCTAATCAAGACAAATCATGAAAACCAAGGCTCTGCAAGAAGGGTTTCCCCATGGGAATAGCCTTAACCAACAATATCAACTATGACTTGAATAAAATGCTTAAAACCCTTGCTAAGAAACCAAGAGGAAAAACAAAACAATGGATTAAGTACTTACCCAAGTTAACAAGAGAAGAAGGAAGGAACAAACCCTAGAACATCTCTGAGCTCTAAATAGTTAAGTAACTCCTTAAATGGATCAACCTTGCTAGCTTTGTAGTAGACTTGAACATTAACAATAATATCTGTGATGAACCAAGAAAGAGAGTGCTCCAAGAATTGACACCAAAAAACTCAAAGGCTTAGTAAAATGATCTCCAATAATTCACAACCATTTGGAATGAGAGGAGAGACTCTATGAAGCTTCTACATCCTTCTCATTCATTATTATTTTTTTCCTTAAATTTAGCCTAGGAGACTTTTCATCCACAAAATAAGGAGACAAATTCAATACAAAATCGAATGATGCCACGTGTGCATAAAACCCTCATGCAAGAGGAACATCATACAAAACATGGGGCTGATTTTCTCTCCAAGGACAACATTCTATCAAAAGAGTGATGTGAAGGCCTCAAAACAAGGTGGGGTAGCTTCCCAATCAAGAAAGGCTCCAACATTCCTCTCCTCCAAGTAGAACAACCTCATGAATACATGGAGAATGGCCTCTAAAGTGTATGGCCTCCTCATAATGTGCTCAAGGAATCATCAAGAGTAGTCTCCAAGGTAATATCAAGCCCTCAAATCAAGCAAATATTCTCCACAAGGCAAGGAAAGTCCATCTCCAAGTCAAATCATGACCCCAAACATCCACATGGCTATCATAAACCATTGCACGTGTGGTTCAGCCCTCAAATCAAGTGGACAACACCTCCAAAAATGGTGGAACAAGAGGAACATTCTAGGATCTCCATTGTGGCATGTGTAGAGGATGTCCATGTATGCAAAAGTAGCCCAAATGTGCCTCAGAGGGTGTGACCAATGCCTAAGAATGTATGTACTACCTCGAGAACTGTGACACTACCTTGGGAGATATGAAACTAAGTGAACATATGCAGGAACATCTCTGATAGTGGATGGCCAAAGTGTGATGAATACATAAGAGAGGGATTCATGCTTAGGAATACAATAAGTGTGTTATAAATAGGTGTGACAACCTTTACAAAGAGAAACATGTTTACATCAAATACAAAGGGGTAAGAGACAATGTAGCTATGCTAGATCATGTGTCCTAGTAGATCCACTCCAAGATGGTTGCATACCTAATCCAAATCATAAATGACCAACATGGTGAGAGTTACCATCACCAAGGGGCAGTCAATCATAGCCATAAAAGAAAAATCCAATCTTGATATGGGGACTAAAAGGACGGGTCGTGACCGACCACATGGGGTCTGGAGATACCACATAATCCCCCTACCAATACAAAAGACATCTAAGCATGGTCAAATACAATTCATGAGTGCAAATACAACCACACTTTTGGCTCATCATTGTACAATAAGGCACATAATTTGCTCATATGATGGTCCTCATCTAGTGAAAAAATATAGGGTACACTGAGGTGAATCTGAAGTGTAACATAAGATAACTCAACTTTATATTTTGATAGGCTTGCAATCATGAGAGTGAAGAAAATAAGTAGTGTAAGATGTAAGGAAACATAGAGGAGAGAGGAAAGAAGATTTTATAGTCATAAAAAATATTCCAAAACATCCAATATGATGTATATGATTATTCTTTTGCACACACCCACGCAACATATCCACTAAGGAAGAGAGATATTGAATAAACAAGTGTACTCACCTCACAACAAAAATGATAATAAGAGTGGAATCATTACCCATTATTTTAAATAACACTACAATAAAGTACAAGGATGTAAAGACCACTTAACTATTAAATAGATATTTGTATTATTTTAGTTTATTTTCATGTTCACACTTAATTTAAAATAGGAGGTAATTTTTATTGATAATGTAATTTGATGTATTTAAGTATTGTGTGATCTTATATTGAATTGCCGTTAAAATTAATAATTACTTTATATTTTCTCTAAGGTTGTAAAACATATCATAATTTAGTTGTCAATAAACAATAATGAGGACATTGATCATTATTGGATGATATTGGAAATATGGGTTGAATCCTTGTTATTAAAGGAAAACCATGCCACTGAAATAACTCACTAATCATTTCTAAGGGGGGGACTTTCACTTATGTCAGATGTCTCCAAGTCTTAGATCATTTTGAAGAAAACTATCTCTTGATAATCAAAAGCATTTTAGCCAAGCAAAAACAGTTTTAGATCATACTCCACAACCAAAATATTTTAAAAACGTTACGTTATAATCATAAAATTTGTGTCTAACAAAATAAAAATAAACAAAATCATAATATATAAAGTGTTTTTAAAAATAAAAACAATACAACATTGATATTGATTTGGGGTGGAAATATTTTTATTTAATGTTTATTAGAATTTTTTATTAATTTAAAAATATTATTTTATAATCACCCAAATTTGTGTTTAACTAAACAAAAATAAACATCAAATTCCAAGGCCGAGGTTTGAAAATCATGACAGATAAGGCGTTTGTCATGTTCATGGAAAGTCAACTTATGGAAAGAAAAAAACTCATAAAAACTTATAAGGTACCAAAATCAAACATTTTTAATGATCGTCTCATGTAATTATGCCATATCAAGTGAAACATGATGAGGTCAAAAGTGGGCATTACAACTTTCCAAAGTCAAAGCTTCAAGGGAGAGAGGGGTCTAGGTTAACAGGGATAAACTTAATAAATCCCTCACAGTGGTTGTACTTTATTCTTATAAGAGTTGTCCAACCATTTCCCTTGTTTTTAGATAATTTTTACAAGGCTAGAACCTATGGTCTTTTTCTGAGAATGATATTTTCTTTTCATTTGAAGAGAAATATGTGGGGGGGGTTGTTTTTCTTTTTTTTATCTTTTTTTTTATCTTTTTAGCATTAATTTTTTCTTAGTTCATTGGGATAGAGCTAAAAAGTAAGTTTCTTGTACTATACGGTGTTAGTACATTATGATATTGGAGTGTCTTGGTTCAAGTTCCAAATCCATCTAAATTGAGTTGAGACACCTCAATATTATAAGGTGTTAACACATTATGATATTGGGGGTGTCTCAGTTCAAGTTCGAAACCCACCTAAATTGAGAGGTGTACATGCAGAATGTGCATTTGTCTTAAATGTTATAGTTGTGTGAGTTAAACTCGACCTCAACTTGTAACTACAAGATCTTGACAACTACTAATTCCCTTGATTACAAAAAAAAAAAACATCAATTCAACCTTTCACTATTCATCTTAAGAATGTATGCTCAAAATCTTCATGAGTTTAGTTTCTTCGAGACTAGATGCTTCCTCTAAAGAGTGTTTTTATAAGAATGTATGTTCAAGGAGGTTTCATGAGTTTAGTTTCTTCGAGACTAGATGCTTCCTTTAAAGAGTTTTTTATGTTTTTAGATTTCATCTTCTTAGTTTCTTTTTAGTTTTTTGATTTCATCTTCTTAGTGAGATTCTTCATTTTTATTAAATGATATTGTTTTTTAACTTCATTTTATCAAATGAACCTTTCATCTCATATTTTAATTTTTTTTCTACTAAAATTTTTGGCAAGTTTAATACCTTGCTTATTCACATTTTGTTTTAAACAAAAGGCCCCTAAATGATCATACTCAAAGCATGATTGACTTCATTCTATCAAATTAACCTTTGATATCATATTTTTTTTTCTACTAAAAATTTTGGGAAATTTAATACTTTCTTCATTTACATAATATTTTAATTTTTTTTCTACTAACCTTTGATTTCATATTTTTTTTTTACTAAAATTTTTTAGGAAATTGAATACTTTAATATTTTAATTTTTTTTCTATAAAAGTTTTGGGAAGTTTAATACTTTGTTCATTCACATTTTATTTTACACATTAGCCGCTAAATGATGATACTCAAAACATGACCACTTAATCATAATTTAATTTTTACTTCCACCCCTCATTATCAAAATATATTTAATAAATCATTTGCATTTGCAAAATAGAAATATACAAATTATCATTTTAAATATTTTCAATTTATATATATAATATTTAAATATTATAAAAAAAAGTATTATTAACGAAATAGAAATAAAATCCACGTAGTATGAAAAATAGAGATAACAATGTAAAAACCAATATTGGTTTACATATGTATCAGCCTCGAGTCCACCATCTCGATTTTACAAAAAGCTCAAAAAGTATGGGAGTAATTGGTAAAACTGTTTAGGTCAAAATACTATCACAGCCACTCAAAACCGTGGCTGATGAACGTCGAAAGGTGCAGATAGAAATGAAACACACAGCCAAAAAATGAAACACACAACTAGAAAATGAGCGTCTACAACCAGCATAACCAACGTGCTAAATCCAAAGTTTAATCATTTAAACGTGGCAATCATATAGTGCTACAGTAATTTCTTAATATGATTAGGTAAATGTTAAAAGGTAAACAGGTTAACGGATGCATTCAAAAATACATGGAAGTTATGAAGAGGAAATCACATTCATTGATTTGGGAGGACGACTAAGAATATGCCAGCATCTTCAATTGTTAGCCATCAGATTAGAATTTTAGATTAAAAGGTGATTAATTGTGCTCATTGTCAATAGGTGTACGCCTTTCGGCGTAATTATAATGAAAATTTTCTAGAAATTGTTAGATTAAAAATATTAATATATTTTCAGTTATATTAATAACTTCACAGAATTATTATAACAAAAAATGGAAGCAAGCGATGGGAGTAATTGGTAAAACTGTTTGCAGGTCAAAATATCATAATGAAAATTTTCAAAAAATTGTTATATTAATATATTTCCAACGGTATTAATACATACCAAGAATCACTAAAATAACAAGGTTGCCTGGCAGCAGAGTCCCTGCCAAGGAGGTTAGAAAGCAAATTTTGAAAAATGGGGTCGAAGTGTAAATGAAACGAAGTGTTTGGTGCAAAATGTATATGAGAGAAATGTTGTGTGCAAGGTGCATATTTTGGAAGATGGGGCAAAAGTAAATGACGGTTGGCAGGCCGAGCACCATCTAATTTTGGAAAGTATATAGCAAACATTTTTATTTTTTTTTAAGTATATAAGAAAGTAAAAAAATTGTTGACAGTGCAAGATTAAATTTGGAAATTTAAATGCATTTTCAATGTGAACTGGTGAAAGATAAAAATATATGATGACACAAAATTAATAGGAGATAAGAAATATAAAAAATTTAATGTATTTGTGAACATTTTCCATACGGACTGTTGAAGGATAAGAATAAAAGTCTAACATATTAAAAAATAAATGCATTTGTTATACAAAGTGTTGAAAGATAAGAGTAGAGTCTTTAGGATATAAAAATTTAGATGCATTTTTATTTGAAATCTGTTAGAAAATAGAAGTTTGTTACATATCACTGCAAATTTTGAAATATACAAAAAAAACAAAGTGTGTTACGTATAAACCGGAATTTCAATGCGTTTGTCATGTAGACTAGGATTGGGGCTCCCGCAAACCATTAGAGAAATATTTACAAGAAATAGGATTGTGGAAAGAAGATAGAGTGCAACAGCTGCAAAAGAAAATAAATGGAAAGGTACAAGTGTTTGCCTATACATGTTTATTTAAGAAAGCAGAATAACTGGGTTGAGAAACAAAGAAAGATGGGATGAGTAAACTTACAATGAGGGTACATATGAGCGCTTTGGTTACTTGCTTGCGGCTGCCCTTTCATTGATGTCGGTGACGACTACGGTTTCAAGGATGTTCTCAACGGCTGTTGGAATGCTGGCAACTGCCTGTTGTCTTTCGTTGGCGGCCTGTTTCAATTGCCTTTTGACCCATTCTTCAATGTACGCTCTCATTGGGGCGATGTTGATCTCATTTCGGATCTTGATGTTGAAAAGATCGTTTTCTAATTTCTGGAAGTTGATAGAGAGATTAGAGAGAGCTTGATGAATTTCTTCATTCTGTACTGCATATTTGACTAGCCATTCATGGACGTGAGTTTGATCAAATTGAAGGATGTTGTAAAACTTTTCCAGAGAGAAGGTCTTCAACATAACAACCTATTTATCGAACTCTTCTGTGGTTAAGGGCAAGGATTTTGTGATTAAGAGGGGATCTTGGAAGTCGTTTGTTTTCCCAGCTAAGTCTATATTTGATAGCTTTGTGAATAATTTATCTTTCTTCGATATGACTTGTTCACATGACTGAACAATGAGACACAGGTTGTTTACTTTTTCTTTCCAACATGCATTCAATTGGCCGATCCGGTTTTTGGATGGAAGATCTTCTTCTCTTCTTTTTGTTTCTGTCATATTGTTAACAATCTTGCCAAAAGGGATGACCATTTTTAAGAAGAAATTTTCTTCATCTTTTAATTCGGCTTGCAAAATCTCGAGCAAGCTATGTGCCCTGGTTCTAAGGGAAGCGATGGTTTATGATATTTTCCAGGCATCGGTAACCAGTTCCATTCTTTTTGTGATATTGTTTTTCACATATCCTTTACAGGATGCGAGCAGGGTGGAGGGTGCTTTTACATTGGGTGTAGGGGTGCCAGGCATGGCTATTGCCAAAGGATCGACAAGCAATGGCATAGGAAAGAAAGCGTCTTCCAATTCCTTGACTCGGTCCTTCAGTATGGCATTGTGGGTCTCTATGTGTTCAATGGAGTCATGAAGTACTTCTCCGGTGGCGGTGTGAAGTTGACAGATTTGGGACAGCTGCATGTTGGCAACGTCAACCTCTGAACAAAATTTTCCTTTGATATTTTTAGCAATTTTTTTCTAAAATATCAATTTTTTGTTCTGGCTATCAAAAACAATGCTCTGGAACACGAAGGATTCATCTTCGTCAAAATTTTGGGCAACATATATGTCCATTGGATGGATATGGTGGATGGCATCCGTGTGTTGATCAAAGTAGGGGAACATGGCATCCAGATCAGTGTCAATTTCCATGTTCTCACTCTGAATTACCGGGTCTTCTGCCTGCCCAGCATTTTTTTTTCTCTTCCTCTCCACTGGAAGCTTGTGAGAACTATCAATTTTAGAGTGAGGAGGGTCATTATATCCTCCTCCGTTTGAAGAATTATGGGTTTCTTTGTTGTTGTGATGGGTCATTCGAGCGATGCTCTGAGATGTCGTACCTTTTGGAGTGGTATTTGTGGATTGAACACTCTTGTCACTGGGGTATTTCCCCTGTTGTGTGTACAATTTGGTGCAGCTTTGCACTGTCTCCATGTCACCAGCATCAGAGGCAGGCCCGTGACTGTCTCTGTTTTTGGGCAGGTGTTTATTTACAAAACAATCGTCGAGGCCAAGTGAATGTAAATGTTGTCTAAAAATATCATAGGGGTCGAATCCTTTTATGTGTTCAGTATATCTGAGGTTGGAGATACTAAAATGTGTTGTGAAATCGTCAAATTTGTTGACATTTTTCAACACGAACTCCCCTATTTTCCAAGGCATAAGAATGAACTGGTTTTTTTTTTTCCTTTGGAACAGATGGAACCAGTAGCTGTATTGACGTGCTACTTCTGCAATAAAAATTATGTCTGTAATGTGACATGGAAGAAGAGCAAGTTGTTATGTGGAGCCAAAAATTCTTATGACAGTGTAATTATCCAAATGTTGGATTGTTCCATTTTTGTCCAAAACATTAGTTGCCTATTCAGATAAGCGGGGAGCATTTTCTCCTAACAAGAAAAGTTTGAAAACAGACAGGAAGCCATTAAAAACCTCATAAAAACAGTGGGAAGCCTTGTGCTTCCACAAGGCCTGGTACCAGAACATTACTGGGTGGAAATCGCAGTTGACATTCTTGGATAGAGACAGTTGTGGAAATCGACAGGAATGTGCTATTGCAAAAACTAAATAGGATGACATATAAAATTTCTTTCCCCTTTTGTAGCTTGACAATTGGGAAGAGATTTCATAAGAAATTATCCTTCCCCAATCAAAAATGGCTTGTTCGTTGACTATGAAATACAAAATGTAAAGAGCCATGCGGGAAATAGTAGTTGTGGATTCCTGTCCCGTTATTCTTGTAAACAACCAGGCAATTTCGTGAAAAGGATTTTTAAATGAACTAACCTGCATGCTTGTAATATCTTCAGGAACTAGATCCGGGTTTTCCAAAAAGAAGGGGCAAGAGGTCCAACCCGTTATTATGCTTTGCTAGGAACTGTTTGCAATCTTCTCCTTTGAACGTCAATGTTGGCTCGAGCAATTTCATCATCTTCCGGAAGAGCTGAGGTGACAAAGAAACAGAAGAGCGGTCGTGCAGTGGAATAATTCTTTTCTCTGCAATAAATTTATCGACGCACCAAGAGACCAGGTTCTTACAGTCAAAAACCTCAGGGACACAACCTGCATGAGCAATCCTGGAGGTCCAAATTACTTGGTTCTTTGTGGAAGAGGTCAAGTAATAAGAAAATTCCCTAGACCAGTGGAAGTTCTAGTTGTGACGGCCGAAGATGTTCACCGTATCTCCACAGAACTAGTGTGGAACTGATGCCATAGGTTTATGAGAAGGTTGCTTTGCTACAGATGGTGGTTTAAATGAACAGTCACAGCGAATAATGTAACGTTTTGCTAAATATTGGTTAAATGCTTATGAATGGGAAAGCTCCTCGAGCCTTTCGCTGAATAATGACAATCGGTATTGGTGGTGCATGATGAACTTTTACTAGTAAAGTTTATTTATTGCATATTTAGAATGCGAAGGTGGTGGGTACGATGAAGAGCAATTAAGGAATGGAGGTTTCTTGAATGTGCGAAGGCCACGCGGTGTGAAAGGGATTTCATGATTTTGAAATGAACACTTGGAAGGGACAATATAATCTCCCCGCAAATTTTGGTTTAATCCGCATGAATACGAGATTTCCTAGGCCCTTTCGCCCATCAATGACAATATATACGGTTTCTACATGATGGCCTGTTAGAATTAAATGCCAATAATTCCATATTTAGAAACAAGATATGTCTATATATATAAACAACTTTATATTTTCTTTTATTGTAGAGAAGTGCGAAGGTGACGGAGACGACAAAGAGCGAGGAAAGAATGGAAAGTTCTGAAAAGCGGTTGGACGTGATTCAAAAAAGGGTTACGGGGGTAGTCAGGAAGAGATCATGAAGGGGGAGTTCAGTGGCCGATTTGTATATTTGAGGAATTTCGGAAAATTGGCTAAGTATGGAATAGGGAAATTGTTAATTGCATGCATAGCAATAAGATCTTATATATAATTGCCAACTACTAATTCCAAAAGGACGCCGGCACAAGAAACAATGACTACGAACTGAATATTTCTTCAACCCGGCAAAGGGACAATTCCCTAAAGAAATTTGAACAAATGGTGAAGTATGGAAAGCGGACAGATGGGCTTCAAAACAGGTTGACAATAGTTCCAGTAAATATGCGAGGAAGCGGTGGTTAAATTGTATTTCTCGAAAGTTTTCAGTGCAAAAAATGTGCATCACGGAAAAGGGCATGATAGGTGGACCGTAAGATGGAAAAGGGTAAAATTTCATGTTTCGGAATTTTTTAGTGCAAAATGTGTAAAACGGAAGAGATCATGAAAAGGGCATGATAGGTCGACCGTAATACGGAAAAAATCATGATCTAAGAATGGTTGCAAATGTGTATATAGCAGAGCTACAAATGTTGTTTGGAGACCCTCGAAAAGTAGAGGTGCAATGTTGATGCAACCAGCGGGGTCCTCTTGTCAATTTCTATATGGCGGAATTCTAGGTGGCAGTTGTGGGACAGGGAACAACAGAGGGTCAATTTAAAGAAAGGGGAAGCAGTGGTTGGAAACACGTGAATTGGGAAAATAGAAAGGCAGAAGACATTTTTCGTAAATGCGAATTGGTTTCAAAGAAGCCCCATTGTTGCAAAATCATGATCTACAAGTTATCAGGAAATGTGTTGTTCAAGATTACATTTTATTGCAACGTGCGCGTGCAGTTATGTTCTTGATACATTATTCCATGACTGTAACATACCAACTGAAGTAGTGAACTTTGTTTTGTACTAATTAGCATTAAAACTTAATAATTGCATCTCTAGAAACAAGAAGAATGGTTTTACTGGAACATTTTACATTGGTATTAGTAAACAGAAGATCGAAGA
>JASDQU010197515.1:4911-19502 GCA_032191745.1 Picea mariana | reverse complement strand
AGAAGGATCTTCCTCTAGATGCTTCTCTTAATAGACATATTTAGTATAAATAAGGGTCGAGGGTATGAAAACCCTAGCTTGGAGATTATTGTAACAGAGTGTTGCTCGATTGGAGGTTGCCCCCTCGAAGAGGCCTGTGAACATTGCTTTCCGAATCAAATTTCTATTTCTATTGCTATTGTTATATCATTTATGTGTATTGTGAAGATTATGATGGATATTTTACTGTTATTCTGCCATTTCTAGCATTTTATTCTATTCTGCATATTTTATATATCTGGTATCTTGCATCGACAAAGAGTACATGCTATAGGTAGTAATTACAAGTTTTTTGCATACTTGCTTCAAGCATTGTGGTAGATATTAGTGGTGGAATTGGTGGTAGAATTCCACAGTATCTGGGTGCTTGCTATATGGAAAATAAAGGATCCCAAATGGCCTATAATAAATGGTGTATACCTCAAACATATAAGAAATCAATTTACAAGAATGGCAAGTAAACTCAAGCACTTGGTCTACCTTGAAGGAAATTCCCAACATATTGATAGAAAATTTGAATGTTTCATGGGATATCCAGAGGTTAAATACCCCAAAGGAGAGAAGCCTTTCCATTAAACAATGTGAATTAAATTGATCCTTAACACTTTCCTTTGATTCATAAAGTAAGGAAGAGTTGAACATTCAAAGAAGGTTTTCAATGGAGAAGTTATTTAATGCACATAACGAGGAGGTGGTTACCTTAGAGAAGGTCATTTTACCCCTAATCATACTTTATGAAGAAGTAATTGGGTCAAGGCACATATCCACATGAGATCCACATTTTTAGAAAGTTGTTTTAACAACCACTAACCACCTTTTCACATTTATATGGAATTTGTTTATGTGTTGGAAAGGATGCACAACCTAAGAGAAGGATAATTGGACTCAAGTACATATTCCAAGGTCAAACAACCATATTTGGAGAAGAACCCAACCTTGAAGGAGATTTCTAAATTCTCTCATGCATTTTATATTGTTATCACTTGGATAGATTCATGGATCTAGAAGCCACTCATAATATATTAATGTATCCCTTGGAGTAAAACATGGATCTAAGAATTGCAAGTACTTTATTGTCATTTCTAGGAGAAAAAGGTGGATCTATAATCCACTAAATCAATATTTTACTATAAAGAGATGGAGCTTGAAGTCAATGAAAGGACTATCTCTCTCCATTTGTTTCTCATGGTTGGATTGACAGGGAAAACCCCTCTAAGCCTAGTTGAACATCAAGTAGGAGGAGGAAGTGAAGGTAAACACAAGTATATGTGAGGCTTCCATCATCCCTCTCTTTTATTTTGGATGATTATGGTATTATGTTAGAGTGGCTAGTGTTTTTATCACTAGGAATGATCTCTTCATATGAGAAGGGAATAAGTGTAAGTTTATCAACTCTTCTTAGCCCTTGATGTAATCTTGTATATTGGGGAAGTTTTTCTACCATAATAAAATATTTGATGTTTGTACATGATATTGTTATTGAAGATGTGACTTGTTTCTTGGGTTGTCCATTCCTTTGAAGGTTGTATTTATTGGTCATTTTCGCTATAATATCATGTTATGGTTCTTCCTTCAATATTTAAGTTGCATATTTTTTATTAGCTTTAACATATTGGTTGTGATGGTGCATATATTGTTAGATCCATCATTCCCTCTCATATAACCTAACAGTCAATTTGGATTAGTCATGACACATTAGTGTAAGACTTGAATACATCTTCTCCATATCATTCTAAACCCTCTTTGTTTGTATTCCTTGAATCCATAACCCTTGGATCGACACTGGTCTTAGTAACCCACCATCCACTTAAATATAAATTTTATCATATATATCCTAGGGATACCCCTTTATGCATGAGGAGAGTTACCCTAAAGTGATAGAGGGAGATACTATGGTGACAATGGGTAGCCCCTATTATTTCATCTAAAGTTGCATTTTTTTTAGGGCTTTAGCACTTGAAGTGCGATTTTAGGAGGCAACATATACCATCATCCATTTGTAAGACTTGAATTCCCAAAAACAAATGGAATAAATCAAGGTCATCCATTTCAAATGTGTGTGTGAATAATTTTTTCAAACCCAAAATTAAATCAGCATTGCTTCCAATGACAATTAAATCATCCACATACATTGCAACCATCAAGTTTCACCATTTTCATGTAATACATAGATATTGTGATCTAATTCACAATGTTTGAAACCAATATTGAGGAAAAAATGGTCAATCTTCCCATGCCATGCTTCAGGGGCCTATTTCAAACCATACAAGGAGTTTTTCAATGGATAGACAAGACTGCCATTTTTTTCAAATCCCAGGGATCACTTCATATAAATATATTTAATGAAATCACCATGTAAGAAAATAGTTTTGACATCCATATGATGTACCTCCCATCCAAAATAGTAGCAAGTAAAAGAATCATTCAAATATAATTCATGTTTGCAACAATGGAAAAGAGTTCAGTGTAGTCAATGCCTTCTTTTTGAGAAACCCTTTGCTACCATACATGTCTAATTTCTTTTAACAATGCCTTTATATGTGAATTTGGTCTTATATACTCATGTTCACTTTACCACATTCTTTCATTGCGGTCAAGGAATTAAATCCCATGTTTCATTCTTCAATAAGGAATGATACACATAAACCATATCATTCTCCTATTTAGGTCAACCATGTGCATTCACAATATGTGTCATGATCACATGCCTCTAGCACACATGCCATTAGAGAAACACTACCAAGTTTTTTATGACTTCTAGTCTTCCTTGATTCATTTATATATGCTACATCATCTCCAACATCTTCAATTGTCTTAGTAACCTATATGGATAGAGAAATATTTTTTATAGAAGGTGTACTTATACTGAAATACTCATTAGAGGATCGATTAGGGGTTCTAAATATTGTGGTCAACGCCATTATAGAGGGTCGAATACAAGTCATTTTTGATACATGAGTCGATTTTCCAATCACAAATACAGTATAGTAGTCAATTGATCTTGAATCTTTCAAAATTTCTAATGGAACATTGCGCAACAAGCCATAAGAGGAGTTCAACAGAGTAACCCTTGAGGATTTCTCATTAAAGACATCTCTCTTGGGAAAAAAATGTCTTTCAACTGGGTCAAACAACATGTATACCTTCAACTCTTTATAGTAACCCATCATAATACACGTGATGGGTGTTCTATATGCACTAAAAAAAAAAAACCCTCAATTAAATTGTCAACCCGGGGTAAGTAAACTTAGATTTGTAGCACTATATGTGCCAAGGCAGAAAGGCTAGAGGTAGTATAGTCTAATTAAAGAAATGGGATATCTAAGAGCTATTCTACTTAAGCAAAGATTATTAATGATCAAACCCTACTAAGAAACTTAAACTATTTACTCTAAGTAACTTTTGAACAAAGGATTGATGGATTGTTCTAAGAAAGCACATGAAAACTCTACTTAAAGAAAATTAACTTAATCATTATAATGAGAAAAAACAAACTATATATTTAATCTACCTAATAAGCAATAACAATGGCAAACTACTTTAATTAACCTACTCAAATTCAATAAGAAACAACAAGTAAGTAAATAAACAAACAAGCAACAAGTAAGTAAATAAAAAAGTAAGCAACTACCCTATTAAAGCAAATAAACAAGCAAGAAACTACCCTATCAAAGCAAGTAAACAAGCAAGCAAACGACTAACTAACCTATGGTAACTTCTACAGCAAGTAAACTAATCAAAATTACTCAATAAGCAACTAATCAAACTAATAAGCAAGTGACCTCTATTCTTAAATTAAACTTCATAATTACTTCTAATTTATGAAATGAAATCTTAATCTACTAAATTCAAAGCATCATGACAATAAAAGTAATCAACAACTAATCTTTAATCTACCAAAGCAAGAAGACTATCCTCTAATCTATAAAAGCAAGGGAACTATCCTCTAATCTATAAAAGCAAGAGAACTCAAATATAGTGTTGATGGTTATGTCTCTGGTGTCTTATGATATCACGATGGCACTTAACAATTAATGACAACTCAAGAGGGGTAAACTCAATATTAACTTCTATAGCAAAGTGAAAGGTATGAATTAGACAATCTAGTGAGAACTTAGCCATTATAGAAGAAACATCAACTACCCTGCATATCCATGTGATTCTTCAATTCATGCATTAATCATCAACAATATGGAAACACTATTCTATTAAATTCAAATGCATGTTATGCTAATGTAAGCAAATTCATACTACTTAGAGATACATAACTGGAAACTAAACTCAATAATCAAACTTCGAATTAAAATTGCAACCTAGATCTAGAATGGAAATTGCATAAAGTAGATTGAACTAATCATATTTTAATAATTTAAATTGCAAATGGAAATACTCTTGAAAACATAACTCAAATCCTATTTCTATTTCAACATATGGCAAGATAAGCAAACTAAGAACTAATTAAACAAACTAGATAAGAAAATTACGAACTAAAATCAAAACTAACAACTAATCATCCATCGAAACCTTGCCAAAGAAACCATGAACTAAATACTCTATTTTAACTCTGTTTTAAACTCTATTTCAGCATATAGAAATTCTAACTATCATCTAATTACACACAGGGGTTAGTATCTAAGCTTGCAAGCTCTCTCCTATCAATTAAAAAGACATGCTATAATTACAATATCCTTCATAATAACCTGCAAAGGAAACTGAAGCAATTAAACTTATGAACATCAATTTTCACAGTAAATAAACATAATAAAACTCATGTACAGGAAATAAAAGAAATGACGATTACACTATGTGAATTGACAAGCTAATTGACTAAATATTCACCCAGACCATTGGTGCCCCCCCCAGTAGGTCGTGGCTACTCCTTAACAATGAATCACGAGCTCAAGCAACATGATTTCAACATTAAAATTAAAAACACAGTTTTACACAGTTTTAGAGAAAAATGTCTTGAAATGGAAAAACAGAGCTTAACTATCCTTTGCTACTTGTCTGACCACTGTTGTGGTATTTATAGAGTTTACAAGCCGAGAGGTCGACCACTGGAAGGGTCGACCTCCTCTAAAAACAGAAAATTACAATTAATGCATCTTAACCGTCGGTGGCTTCTAGAAACAAAGTGAGCCAATAAACGCCTAACATAACAACCCAATCCAAGTTGTCAAAAACTCAGTATTTGGAGGCCACGAACACAAGGAAAACCCATGTCGTTGATTTTCCCATCATAGGTCACTGATATGATAACCGCCAACTCGCCCACAGTTTTAGTGCAGGACGGAGTGTCGGATGGAGTACTGGATGGAGTGTCGGATGGAGTACCAGACGGAGTGTCGGATGCAAAAACAACCTGAGATTTTTCCCTTTGACAAACATATCACGAATTAGCTTCTTGGAATCATTAAAACATGTTGAATTACACTTAAAACCATCCTAAAACATCAATCATACGTACCTGGTATGAGCCACGACGATTTAATACAAAAATCCTTCGAAACTTCTTCAAAATAGGAAAATACACATACAATATTGGCCAAAAAGGATCTAATCATCATCATTAAATTAACCATATCACAGGCCTAACATTACTCCCACACCTAAGATTTTGTAGGCCCCACTGCAAACAAAAAGGAATTGTACCACATGACTAAGCTTGCTGAGAAGGATCAGCTTTAGAAGCTTCTCCTTCTTGTCGTGAAGATTTTGTCTTGTGCCTGTTGTGTTGTTTCAATTGTGCCCTGAGGTTGCAATTGGTTTTGGTCATATTTTCAACCAACCGTTGAAGGGAATTCACCTTTTCTTGGAGGATTGCATTGTCATGGTGAATATGTGTGTCCAAAGTCTTCCTCTCTTCCAATTGTTGCAGCAGCTGAAAATTTTCCTGTTGTAACTTCTCAATGGCTGGAGAAGGATCAAATATCTCGGAGGAGGGCTTAGATCCCTTGAAATATGTAGACTGTCTATCAGTATTAGGATCTGGAGTAGGCATCTGTGAGGTAGGAGTAATAGGGGGTTGATTAGGAGAAGTAGGTTCAGATTTTGTCTTTCTTTGAGGCTTCAATTTGTCTACAGACACTTCCCTAAGTATTTTGTGAGGGCTTTCGAGATTGGAGGATACTTGGATAGGGTCTAAAGTGGTCAGGGGTTTTGCATAAGATTTTCCTCTTGTGCTTCTGGTACTCTTTCAAAAGGGTCCTCTATTAAATCGATTAGATCCTCTCCTATTTGTGGGGGCTGCAGGAAAATCTTGTTAAATTACTTCTTGTAGCTTTTTGGGTGTAGGATCAAGAGATGTTGAAGGCATCGGGGGGTTAGCAATAGGATTCTTGGTTATTTTTCCCAATGAGGCTGCAGGGGTATCAAAAAGCTTCTTGGATTTTTGTTCTGGTAAATAAGTATCTTGTGAAGGAGGGTTTGGATTCTTCAAAGAGTGGGGTTTAGATGGAGAAATAGTCCTTAGATCAAGTGTCTTTTTGCTAGTCTTGATTGTCAGGTGAGGGTTTGCAAATTGGTAAATGAACTCATCCCAAGTTTGCCCCTGTTTTTCCAATTCGTCTAAGACAAGAAGTTTGATAAGGCCATAGTGAAAGAGTCTATTGTGGGGATTGGTTACATTCTTCCTTACTTGGGAGGATATCTTCTCCAAGCTCTTTAAAAAGTAGAAGGGAAAGTTCAATGGCTTATTGAACTGAAAGTGAGCTAATAATCGAAAGTGAAAATATTTAAAAGTGGAATATCTACCTTCACATGTGATCAACCTGGTGATGACTATGAGAGGATTAATTAGCTCCTCTTTTATCCACTCCTTGGAGTATCCTTTAGCTCCAGAGATGTTCTAAAATTATGGTTAAAAAACCCTGTTATAGCTTGATCGCAGCAACTAGTGGTTTTTAAACCATCTATCCCCAATTCTTGGATGCTTTGTGGCTATGGCTATGGATTCCTCAGAGACCCTGAAGGTGAGAGACCCCACATGCACTTTCTTTCCATAGAAACCAAGGGAGAATTGCATTGAAATTCCATCATCATGGCTCTACAAGTGAGATAAAAAAGACCCCTAGCCTGCACGAAGAAACACTTCCCTGCACTGTGCGAATTCATGGATGGTGAAGAGGTTAGCATAAGAGGATGGCTCGTATTGCTTGGGCATGATGACAGTGTGTAAAAAATGGAAAGAGGGAGAGCACAAAATGGAATGGGTGAAATTGGGCCAAAGATGGGCACGACTAAGCAGATGCTGAGCATGTTTATCAAAGGCTAAGTGCACTGTAGACAGAGTCAATCGAAATGAGACAGAGGCTGAGTGCATTTAACAGGGGAAATTTTGAAGAATAAATTGGATAACCTAATTGGGCAATCCCTATGTTTATGAGTGCGCCTATGGTGGAACGGTTTCATTCATGTGTGCACGAGTTTCCATGTGTGAGCACTGATTTCGAATTTGAAGGGATGTTGTGTGAGGCGATTGTAATGATGAAGAGGTTAGATCAATGTCCAAGTCTTTGAATTGGACATTTGATCATGAAAATGTCTAAGTTTACATCATTCAATCTTAATTTCCATGAACTAATTCAAATAAATTCCATTGATTCCTGGTTACCTGAAATTGTGGACAGTTACTGGTGTATATTTTCATATGGTACTTCGTCCGACACCTCATACGACACTCCATATGGTACCTCTGTGTGAAATGCATTTTTACCTCCTGTAATGGATAACCTGCAATCTTAAAATGGTTTTGACAGTCAAAGTGATTAGGATCAGAGGCATAGTGTTCCATTATTATTTATTTTGCCACCATGCTTACTCAATCCACTCGCATAAGACATGTAATTTCAATTCCGCAATGAATAGTCTGTAATGAAAATAAACCAATAAAGTGGTCTATTAAGGATATGTACAATAATTTATAGCACACAGGGAAATAGCATTTCAAATAAAATAAAATGATTGTTGATGTAATAACATGTATCATGAAAACAATACACATAAATTTTTACAAAGATTCACTTCTTCTAGGCAATGTTATCATTTGTCAACTCATGAACCCCTCCCCCACACCTAAGTATTGTGACACCTCACAATAAAAAATATAGGAAACCAATCAATTCTCCCAATAGCCGAAGATTTACAGCTTGTTAAGTGTAGAGATAAATTTCACAGATTGGTCTGATGAGACGGTTAGAATATGGCCCCACCTATAGGATAAGAGATCCTATATATAGATACGAAGAGGTAGGCGAGAGAGTTTTAAGATATTCTCAAAGTTAGTTCCCAATGAAAATTTTATGGAGTTCATTAACCTTAGCTTAATCATACATACTTCATGTCATCTTTGTCTACAAGTAATGTCGTACATTAGGACAAGTTTAAATTTCTTATTTAATTTTGTCAGATTATGATCCTCGGTAGGTAGAATGCCTTGCTGCCAACAAGCCTATTCAATACTCTGGCTGGTTTACCTAGTCATACCATAGGCCAATACCCACTGCCAACAGAGTTGTTCAGTATCCCAACGGGTTAGCCTCTTACACCCTCAGAGATTGGCCCTCCATCTCTTAAGATTTTAGTATAATATTGCTTTGTGCAAGAAGATGGGGGGACAACTATGAAAACCTCTTTTTTTTTTTTCAATTGGGATGGTATTTATGTTAGAGGATGACTTTTCGTTATATATTCCTTAGTGATTGTCTTTATGTAAGGGGTACTTAAGCGGATGTAGCCTATCTAAAGATATGATATAATCAAGTATTTTTAGTGTGTAGTGGATGGTGCCATTGGGAAAGAACAAAAAGGTATCTTTAGGCTCAACTCACTTTCTTCCTTTTCTGGATGTTTCCATGGCAAACCGCTAATCATACCTCCTTGTTACTCTTTAATAAAGATACTTTACTCACTTATTCAGGTTTCTTGGGAAAACTGTACACGAGACCTCTAAGATTAATGGTTACGGTATCACTTCCTTATATAGTGGTGAAGATTTTCAAGAGAAACTGATTTTTAACATGCCTTAAGAAAAAGAGAAGATGAAAATATTTGCAAAAATACAGCTAACTATAACAAGTCATTATTCATTTGATGCTTAGAAGATAACAAGGTTCAAATATAGCAATAGTTTAAAGAAAAATCCTTCTTTTATATTTCCTTGAAACTGTCTACTCCTGGTGAAATAAATACCTACAGAAGCCTCTAGAATTGTCTATCAACAAAAAATCAAAATTATTTACATATGTACAATATGAAATTCAGAAAAAGTTTCAAGAACAAGGGGAGGTTTGCAACCCAACATTATGAAGAGGTTGAGTTGGTTTATTATTGGGATTGGGCACTGGTTGTGCCGGTAATAATGTCGGTCTTGGGGAGCTTGCATTCTGATATTGTTGTGGTTGTTGTTGTGGAATAGGAGGTAAAGGTGGTGGAAAAAACCTAGCAGAAGTTGCAGAGTGTTCAGTGGAAATTGGGGGTAAGGATGGTTGGACATAGGGACAGGTGGAGCTTGAGGATTTCCTTGGTTATGCCCTCCACTCCATCCTTGAAGCCAAGGATGTTTGTACTATGTAGACCAATTTTTCCAACTTGGTGAGTTCCATTTTTTTGGCTGTTGATAATAGGGTGGAACTTGGGGTTGTAGATCTGGGTATGTAGGTTGGTTCCTAGGATTCCATGGCCTCCTAGGTGCATAAGAGGATTCCCAAGGATCCCCACTCCTATATATGGCTAACAAACCAGGCAATCATGGAAATTTATCAGTTGAATGGTCTTCTGTGTAAAAGCCACAAATTTAAATGTTATCTAATGGGCATTCCCTTGAGGAATGCTTCCTCCTGCATCTTGGGCAATATATGCTCATTGCTTCATTTTCCTCCTCCTATTTCTTTTTAATTTTTAGGGTGTCCAAATGGGAACCTATTGTTCTTAAGATATCTGTCTTGAAATTCTCTATAAGGTTCCCTATCTCTGCTCTTGTGATACTACCTGAACTAACTGGTTTATGGGAGATGTCACCTGATGCCATCAGGTTAAGTATCTCTAAGTATTCCTCTGAAATTCCCTTAAGGAAAAGAGCCCTAACTGCATCATCTGGAAGATCATGGTATTTTGATTTCTAGGAGATGTAAGCAAACCATTCCATATAATCCTCGATATTATTGTCTTCTAACTATTGGACTTTGAAAATATCATTACGAGACTCCTTGGTCTTGCAGTAGTCTTGGTACTTCTTAAGAAAGATATGTTTCATGGCTTCCCAAGACCTGATACTGGACTCTCCCAACCCCATGAACCATCAGTGCACAGTCCTTGAGGGTGGTAGGAAAGAGTTTTAGTTTCTCGGCATCTTGTAAGTAGTTGTAGATCCTACACAATATGTCGAACTCAACTAGGAAGGTATCTAGATATTCACCACTTTTACCATAAAAGGTGGGCAATGCCGAGAGGGGAATATTTTTCATATTGACATTCGGGGTGGTGTCCAAAATTGGAAACCCGAAGGTAGTTTCGGTTTGGTTTCCATCTTCTTCTTCCTCCCCATGTCTTACATTGTTGTGATCCTCTCGATCATCCATACTGGTTTGATTTCCAAAATGAGAGTACCCAGGTGGTTTTATTCTTGAAGAGAACATGGTATCCCTCTGATGGGAAGGTATTCCTATTGTTTGGGTGTCTGGGACTCTACTCGAGACGGTTGAGGTTATTGGTGTCAAAGTTTCTGTGTCAATTTGAGAGACATTTATGTTGGCTGAACTACCAAACAAGGTATTCACCTGTTCAAGGTCTATGATGTCTTCAAAGTTAGGATCTCTTGTTGGTGGTAAGAAAGTAAATGTTGTATTGTTTGGTTCTACGGAAGGCTCGAGTGGTCTTGCCTCTTGTTCCACTATTATTGATGCTTCAATTTTCTGTTCTATAGTGCTCCATGTCTTAGTCTCTTCAGAGATAAATTTAGCTCTTTGGGTTGAGCTAACTCATGTTTTTCGGTATCGGTCTGCGGATTTTATGAGTGGAACGTTCCTTCCCCCAAAAAGGTCAGAAGGAACCTTGGTTGAAAGGTATGATTTAGATTTAATGTATCTACCTTTTGGGTCTCTAGGTCTGTTCATGAAAGAAAACAAAAAGAAAAAGAAAAACTACCATTGGGTTTGGGGGAACCTGCTATAGCAGATGCGCAGGTTCTTACCTCTCGTCTTAAAGTTCCCCGACCACCAAACTAATGCTAAGGTTTAGAAATGATCTATTTCCTAACTATTTCCTACCTTGAGACAACTCCCCAACAACGACGCCAAAAATGATGGGTGTTCTGTATGCACTAAAAAACACTAAAAACCCTCAATTAAATTATCAACCCGGGGTAAGTAAACTTAGAGTTGTAGCACTATATGTCCCAAGACAGAAAGGCTAGAGGTAGTATAGTCTAATTAAAGAAATGGGCTATCTAAGGGCTAATCTACTTAAGCAAAGACTATTAATGATCAAACCCTAGTAAGAAACTTAAACTATTTACCCTAAGTAACTTTTGAACAAAGGATCGATGGATTGTTCTAAGAAAGCAAATGAAAACCCTACTTAAAGAAAATTAACTTAATCATTATAACGAGCAAAAGAAAACTATCTATTTAATCTACCTAATAAGCAATAACAACGACAAACTACTTTAATTAACCTACTCAAATTCAATAAGCAACAAGTAAGAAAATAAACAAGCAAGCAACTACTATATTAAAGCAAATAAAAAAGCAAACAACTACCCTATCAAAGCAAGTAAACAAGCAAGCAATCGACTAACTAACATATGGTAACTTCTACAACAAGTAAACTATTCAAAATTACTCAATAAGCAACTAATCAAACTAATAAGCAAGTGATCTCTATTCTTAAATTAAACTTCATAATTATTTTAATTTACGAAAGGAAATCTTAATCTACTAAATTCAAAGCATCATGACAATAAAAGTAATCAACAACTAATATTTAATCTACAATAAGAAACTATTCTTTAATCTACCAAAGCAATAAGACTATCCTCTAATCTATAAAAGCAAGGGAACTATCCTCTAATCTATAAAAGCAAGAGAACTCAAATATAGTGTTGATGGTTATGTCTCCGGTGTTTTATGATATCACGATGACATTTAACAATTAATGATAACTCAAGAGGGATAAACTCAATATTAACTTCTACAGCAAAGTGAAAGGTATGAATTAAACAATCTAGTGAGAACTTAGCCATTATAGAAGAAACAACAACTACCCTGCATATCCATGTGATTCTTCAATTCATGCATTAATCATCAACAATATGGAAACACTATTCTATTAAATTCAAACACATATGCTAATGTAAGAAAATTCATACTACTTTGAGATTCATAACTGAAAAACTAAACTCAATTATCAAACTTCGAATTAAAATTGCAACCTAGATCTAGAATGGAATTTGCATAAAGTAGATTCAACTAATCATATTTTAACAATTTAAATTGCAAATGGAAGTACTCTTTAGCAAATGGGATTGTTACTTAATTTCAATTTTCCCTTCATCAAGCAATTTTTCCTATCTCTTAATTAGAAAACCATGGAAAGAATCAAACGAATAATCCTTACCATCCTTTTTTATGGAATCCCAACTAGCACAAAATGTAAAACATAAAACATCATATGATGTGTCCATATTCATCAAGATCAGTTCTATGATCTGACCATATTTCTTTGAAAAATATTTTACACATTTACACAATTTCAACTAAAGATATTTCAAACGAGACAAGTAATCTCCAGTTATTTCAAAGGATAGATGATCCAAAGAGATCAACTATTTCTCAATCTACATGACTCGATTCTTGTCAAAAAAAGTATTTAGCTTCCTCCAAACTTCATTAGGACATAATATTTTCATATGAAAGTGAATCTCCCTCGAGATGTAGGTAGTTATGGCTCCTACAACCTCATCCTTCTTTTGGTCAATGACAAATCTATATTTTTCATCCTTCAAATATGGAACCACAATGTTTTTAAACTACCAAATTTCCTTACTCTTCAATAATGTCTCCATATCTTGTGTCCATATTCCATAATTGTGGCCATTCATAACCATAGGTTCTTTCTTGGAAAACATGATACTATTATATAAATCTAATCCATGATTTATTCTACAAGTCAAAACCTTGATTCAATCTACCAAACAAATCCAATTTGTAAGGAGCACATTTATCCGAGAGCCTCCTAAGACTTGTATGCAATAGGATAGGTTTCAAACCAATAACTTTGATATGATGTTGGAGAACCAAGGAATTAGGTATCTTATAGAGATAAGCATTCCAAGAAGAGGTGGTGTGTAAATACATTGTTACAACACTTACGCATAAGTGAGCATATTTCAACCTACATAGAAGCATAAGAAACATAAAGATTTACATACACTACACACACACACACACACTTCATACATCTAGATTGACCCATAAGACCATCTCATGTAGCACCAAGACGTAACCAACTCCCTTTAAGTGAGGAAGATGCAGCCCACTTAGATTATTTAGGGTGCATAATGAAATCCTTGATTTGTTCCTTATTATGCATGACAATAAACTACTTTAGGCAAAACCATTATATAATCGAATAGTCAGTTGACCACTAAGTGGACTCTCTTAGTATATTTTCACTTGTTGACTAATTGTCTCAAGAATATCCAAAGGTGTGATGAACGTATTTAGAATGTTGTCCATCAGTTCAAAGATGATTCATTCTATATGTTACATTTTCCGGTGTTGAATTCCCTTTTCCATTTCCTTCTCGAGACTTGCAATGGATTGTATCATAACAATGCAAAGAAAGGTTTCACTTAGCATGGGCTATTGAGGCATGACATTTCAGAGATTATTGTCAATCGTATTTGAGGGACATGGGATTTAAACCTTTATCATGTGCTAAAGAATTATTATGGCTATGTTGTGACATTTATTGAAGAGAGATGACTAACTAAATAATGCCAACAACAATTCTATCACCTCATTCAACAATACTATCTACACCATGGTGTTAAGCCCTCAATTTAAAGGGGAAAATGTCCCTTTGCAAATAGTAGGGGTTCACCCTAATTAGAAGTCCCAATTACACTCTTCACCATTTGGAATAGGGAACCCATTCAATTTCTGGCATGATGACCATTATTGATTTGAGGTTTTATGGTTGTTCCCTAGTCCATTGTTTAAGTTTTTTAGAGATTATTTTAAATCCTTTAATGTTATATGCAAATGAAGACGATATTTTATTCTATATACAAAGTGCAAACCTATTATAGATTTCCTAGCTAGGAACACACAAATAAAAGGAATGAACACAAGACCGTATATACTCCTACTATTGCCTACAACAAGAAATCTATTGAAGGAATAAAAACATAAATGTAGACAACCAAATATAAAATCAAGAAAAGTAAATGATTAAATAGCTAGCTATAGTTCTGTGTTCATGGCTATAGACAAACATAAACATATGAGAGAGAAACCAAAACAATAATGCCTTCTTTATACACAAGAATAATT
>JASDQU010197513.1:0-10042 GCA_032191745.1 Picea mariana | reverse complement strand
AATAAAGGGTGTTTTTTGTGTTTTGGAGGAGACAACTTGTTGTGCTTCCTTGGCCCATTTTGTATCTTCCAACCAAGTCTAGGGGTGAGCCATGAGGACATGTCATGTATTTCATCCTTGAGGTCAACGATAAAGTATTCCTTGAAAAAATCATATGACATGCCCTCTGTTCTTAAAGCTAGTTGATCAAAGGAAGCTATAAACTCTTCCACTAGGCCAATTTGTTTCAACTTGGTCAAATGGACTAAATGATGGGGTTTGATGTCAAAGAGACCATAGATATATGAAACAAAATGTATCTAAGTCACATACCCTTGGTGTGCCTTTTTACACCATTGCCACCATTTCCATTATTCAAGATCCAAATGGAGAACACCATAACAGAGTTTGGCCAACTCATTGGTAATGCCATGAAAAGAGAAGTAATGTTACATTTGGGTGACCTCTCCTATGGTATATAAGCCATCAAATTTGTTCACACCCACTCTAAGAAGGCATAGATCACGTTGAAATTGATGGGATGGAAAATTCTAGGAATTGGAGGAAGTCTCACCTTCGATTTGCAAAGGTTGGTCATATGAGGTAAGGTCTCCAGGAATACTCAGCTTGGTGCATATATGGGAAGTGAAGGATTCAAGATGGGAAGAGAGGTCATGTTTTAGGGTTTCTATTTTGGTGTCTATGGTGGAATTCATTTTGGCATTGATGGCAGTAACATTGGCACTGAGTTGTCACACTTCCTACTGTGTCTTAAAGAAAGTAGATGACAAAGTATTGATGTGTGATTCAAGGTCTTGGATATGGGTGTGGGCCATGGTGAAAGGGGGAAGAGGAAAGAGGTAGGTGGGAGCACATAGAAAAGGAGTTACAGGTGAAGAGTATCACAATGATTAGGGTGAAGAGGGGAATCCAATGGGGTAGGTCCCAAATAAGGGGGATGAAAGGGGGTGGGGACCATAGAGAAAATTTTTTTGAAAAATGATAGGTATGATTGCGATCAGAACGAAAACAGGAAGCCAATGGGATAGGTCTCAAATAAGGGTGTGGGAAGCCCTCGAAATACTTTTTTTTTACTCTTGCAGAGTTATACTTCAATTTGAATAATACTGCAGTGGCGAAATGTCCAAATTCTTAACAAGAAAAAATGTGTAGTAATTTTGAAACTCGAATGCAGGGGGCAAGGTTGCATGAAAATATAGATTCTCTGTTCCTTTTCTGTTATGTTTCCATCCCTAGGGTTATGGTATTGAGGGTTTATACAGACAAGGGTTTTCCTTGTTTTATAACTCTCTAATTTACATTCGAGGTCGAACGGTAGTACTCGGCCCAATATCTGAGGGCACCAACTAAGGAGGCTAGATAGTACCCTTATCCACACTACCCGATTACCCAGGTACTAGAGAGTATCTTCCCGACTGTTATTCTTGGTGGAACTATAACAGTCACGCGGTCTATCAATTTCTCTATGGAGGGTTCAAGGATACCTAGGTCGATCTGTATATAGGTGTTGTCTGATGCGCTACCACTTGAAGGGCTACCAATAAGGGTTACATGGGTGTCCAACAATGTGAGCTTAAGTACCTCTTGTATTTCCTACATGTATGCTTCCCCAATTGCAGATTTATGTGCTAAACAATAGATCACTATAGTTTTAATACGCTATAATATGTCTCTACCCTAAAAAAAAATTAACCCACAATTTCCTTCCAATAAATGTGCTCTGATACCACTTGTAAGGTACCAGATATATTATAATAGAGAAAAAAAAATATTGCAAAGAATAACAATGGAACAACACAATATATGAAACCACAACACCAAAATAATACCTTTATTGATTAGAAAGAGTGTTCACTTGCCTCTTCGAGGGGGTAACCTCGAGTAAATCAGTTCTCTATTACAACAATTTCTCAAGAAAAAAACTTCTCATGCGGTCAACTCCTATTTATACTAAATCCATATACCAAAAGAACAATCTATAGGAATATCTTTCTAGAAGTGGAAGCTTCTATTAGGTCTTCTTACATTTGAATTATTATTCCTTATTACTAGGCCTTATTAATATAAGCCTTTATTACATAGAAAATATATTATTCTACCTATGTGAGGGGTTAGGGAGACCAGGTCGTTAACAACGAGCGAGCCTTTGCATGATAAATCCCTCATTTCTCCAATGCCATGAATGCAAGACAAGACCATAATAGTCTAAAAGCAGGGCCATAAGGGGAATGATGTTTGGAGGTGTAGTCATAATGGATTGCAAAGTACGTAGGATGAGCCAAAATGAAGGCGGGTACCATCAAGACGTCATTAGAGCAAGGAACCCAAGGGAGAGATGATCAACAATGAAGAATGTCGTACATGTGATAGAGGGGGAGTTATATCCCATGCTGAGAGGTGATGGAGGTTGGTGTGGTTGGAAGGTTCTAGTACACTAGGGTGATGCATAGTGACCTACCTTGTTGGTGGCCCCTTGTCTCGTTCCTTCCTCGTCACCCTATATGAGAGGGGCATGGTCTTCCTGGGACAGAGAAAGGAAGTCATAATGCAATGGGGAGTGGGGGACAAGTTCGAAGGAAATGTCCAGAGATTTTTTTATTTGTTGATGCCCTCATTTTCTATTTAATCAAAAATATTGTTGGTTGATCACTTCACATGCCAAGGTATGATGAATTTGACCTCGGATAAGATATATTGGATTTCTTCCAAGGTGTTGGATAATCTCCAAATGCTGGGGATTTTACTTAAGGGAGATCCACATTGCAGTTTCCTGAGCATGTGAATGATAAGCTCAGAGTGTCATTATATGATGAGAATTTGATAGCACTCTCTGAGGGAAATATTGAGTCCCTCTTCCAATGCTTGTAACTCTACCATTTTATTGCTTTGTATTCCAATGAAACTTGCATATATTCTTATGATCCACCCTGTGTTGTTATTAAAGGCTTCTCCATGACTGGTTGGGCTTGGATTTCCTATGGAATCATCATCAAAGTTTAGTTTGAGGAAGACGACGAGAGGGGGAGACCAAGAGTAGGGAGGGGTGGAGCTAGGGTCAGGGGGAATGGTAGTGGAGGTGGTGGTGGGGGGATAGAAGTTGAGACTCTGGGGAACACTAAGATCCTATGGGGATAATTTCCAATCCTGGGGTGACCAAGTTGAAGTTAACATTGTTTCCTTTATGTTCTTATTGATTTTGAATATACGACGATTTCTTTCTTTCCAAATTTCCCACAAGAGAAAGCTAGAAAGAAGCTACCATGATTACTTAACAATGGAGTTGGAATAGGTCACAGGTTGCCAGTGAGTTATGGTTGCATTGAGGTTATCCCTTTCTCGATATGTTTATTCTAAAGAGGAGTGCTCCTTGGTCCTAGAGAGAAGAGGATAAAGGGAAATAGTTGAGAAAATGATCCATTGATTCCTTGTTTTTTTTTGCAGAGGTGACAAAATGTTGTTCCATGGAATCCACATTTGACAAAAATTTCCCAAGTGAGAATTTTACCTTTCTTGAGCAGCCAAAGGAAGAAGGATACTTTTGGCCATAAATTATGAGCCCTTATTTTTACCCAAAGATCTTGCGTTGGGAGTTGTTGATCACCTGTGGCGAGATCATAGTCCTCCTTGAGGGAAAAAAATCATGTTTATTTATATCCCCATCTTAACCTATCATGTCATGTTTGTATATGAATTTTCCTCTTCAATAGTCCTTGATCAAAAGTGCTACAATCTGGTTGAGGGGGAAGACAGTGCCATTTATCTTTTGGGGATCCATTTTCTCCATATGTCATCTTCATTGAGAGGGATCCAGTATTTCTGTATCCAAAACACTTTTTTGGAAGTCATGTTATCTCTAAGCGAAGTAGCTTCCAATTGTTGGTGAAGGGGAGGGATTTGTTGTCAGGCGTCATCCATGAATAAAACTGATATTCCATCTTTGATCTCCTAGAAACAGTGGGAGTGAATGAGGTGTTTGTTCTTCCAGTTTTTGTTCCATATGAGGGATCCCATGATATTTCCTGAAAGTTTGATGAGGTTCTAAGTTTTTGTGAGAGGGAAGTACTTATTATGCTAGAGATGGCCCCAAAGGGTGTTTTTGGAAGTTAACCATCACCACCAAGTTTTTCCTCCAAGAACTAAGGTGAATATTTCAAGATCTTTGAGGCCAAGACCTCCTTTGAGTTTGGGAAGATAGAGCTTATCTAAAGCTATAAGTGCCCACTTTTTTTCTTTTTGATATTCTCCCCAAAGGAAAATTATTTTCAAGTTGTAGGCAACTATTAGGATTGATTTTGGTGCGGACAGAGCCGAGAAAAAATAAAGAGGGATGGCTTGAAGTACATAATTAAGAAGGACCAGTTGTCCAACTGCATTAAGAACTGTGAAGGAATATGTATCCAACTTCTTATTGATTCTAGAGAGAAGGTCCTCCCAAGATGAGTTTTGAAGCCCATTTTCAAAGAGAGGGGCGCTAACATATTTGGACAAAAGAGAGATCCCTTGGAATCCAAGAATCCTTGAGAATGAACCTATATAGAAGGGGTATTATTAAAGAAAAAAAATTAATATTTTGAGAGATTGATGGTTGTACTTAAGGCTTCCATGAAGTATGATAAGTCCTATTGGATAGATTTGTCTTTGCTAACTATGGGATGCGACATAAACACTGTGTCATCAACAAATTTTTGGTGTGAGATAAGATTCTCCTCATTATGAATGTGTAGTCCTTTTATTTTATTTTTTTCTACAACTACTTTGATATCCCTGCCAAGGTCCTCCTCCATTAGAATAAAGAGGAATGGTGAGAGGGGATTTCCTTTCCTGATGCCAAGTGAAATAGAGAAGGTGGATCAAGGGGATCCATTGAATAAAATTGAGAAAAATTCTAAGGAGGTGAGAAAGAGTACCCACTTGATCCAAGCTAGAGAAAAAAAAAGAACGGAGAATTTTATGAATATATTGCCAACTTAATTTGTCAAAATCCTTTGAAATGTCTATTTTTCAGAGAATGTTTTGGGTATTAGAGGCTTTGAGAGAATGAATGAATTCATTGGCGAGGATGATCCCATATAAAATCTTCCTTCCTTCCACATAACCAATTTGCTTAGGTGAGATTAGAGAGGGAAATGGATATTTTAGCTTATTGGCGATGTCGTCTGTGATGATTTTATAACGTTGCAGAGGGATTTTGGAGGAATTAGATGGGGCCTTCCACTTTGTATTCCTTTCAATTGAGGGAAAGTAAGGTGGCATTGAGAGCTGGGAGAACATTGGAGTGAATTCGAGAGTCTTCCACCAAGGCCCAGATGTCCCATTTTAAGAGCGGCTACCAGGCTTGAAAAAAGTCAGAAGTGAACCCATTGGGTCTTGACAATTATTTTTTTGGCATGTCAAATACTACTTGCTCAAATTCCTTAAGGGACATGTGATCTAGTATCTTTGATTCGATTATTATAACATGAATTGCATTAAAGAGCATAAGCAAATCTTATGTGCAACATATAAGAAGAAAACATACACATGGATAAACAAAAAGAAGAAACAATTTCACAAGACTTGATAACAGATTTCATCCCAAATATGGACTACATCTTTGGGCCCACTTCTCATTGGAGAGGCCTTTATATTATCTTAGAAAAATTTGACATAAATACATGGAAATACCTCCATTATCCTGATGCCCCGAAACTTCGTTATTTGTATCCAAATTATGACTACACCAATGGATTCGTGGCAAGAAATCATGCAAAAATGACTATATTTTCATCAAATTCTATCATTGTCACGTCTAGGCCCCTCTCAAGCTCTCTATCTCAAAAAATGTGCCACAACAATCTATACCCTCTGCATTAATTGCAACTCTGCATTGAAAATCGTGCCCTTACTAGGGCCCACGGATCCTTCCCTGGCAAATGGAAAGTGTCGTTTTAAAAAAAAATCGGGGAAGACTTAAAAAATTCCTTCCCTTGGTGCATTGGCAACGATCTTAGTTTAATTTGGGGAGGTCTCGGGGTCAAACCCGCAGGGCTCCCCCGTTGGGAATTTTTTGTAAAATGTTTTAAATATAGTTTTAAAACTATATAAAAATCCTACCACTATTTTAATATGTCGTCCAACAGTTTGTTGGCAGCTGGCCAGTCCAATGGCGCATTTTTTACTTTTGAAATTTTTACCCTATCCCTCATTGGGTATCTTAGCGACGCCACGTGGTGCCTAGTGATTGGGCCATGTGGTGCCTCCAGATTGGCTTCCTGGGGCCCAATCACCTACTGATGTTGTTTCCACATAGAATGTCACATGTCATGCTGCAAGAGTGCCACGTGGAAGCCCCTGGGTGGTGCCACGTGGCACCTCCTGGGAGTGCCACATGTCACTTTTCCATTGGGCCATTTGGCAGCCCAAAAATGACAAATCTACATCCCATGTGGTAGCCTCTCATGCTGCCACATCAACATACTGACATCATGATGATTTCATGCTGATAGCAGTAGTATGAACTGCTTGATGACTTTTTACCAGTTTAACTGAAACTTTGATTGGCCATAACTTTGTCATCCAGAATCTGTTTGAGGTGTCATTTTCGTTGTTGGAAAGCTCTCAACTATCTCTTCGACTTGGTTCCATTTTTTCTAGGATTTGATGACTTCTGATTTTTTTTCTTTTGGATCCTCCCGGATCATTCCTCCTCACTAAGAATCTTTTAGACCACCAAAATCCTTATCAATCAAAACATAGGTGAGGGAATTTCTCCCTCACTTTCCCCTTCTCGATCCACCGTTATTTGCTTGGATGTGTGCCTTTAAGTCCCACTCAAAGATATTCAACATCACCCCTTCACGAAGTCCTTGTCCTTCTATCTAGGATGATATCTTCCTTTAACTCGTCCAAGTACCTAGGATCAAACTCATAAACTGGAGGTAATGAAACACTCTCCCTTTGATCCATGATCATTGGAGGCTCATAAAGTTTCATATTCTCCACATTCACAAGTATATATGCATATATGGTTGTAGATCTAGGCAGAAATCATTTGGGCCAATCTTTTCTAAGATGGTGAAGGGTCCATATTGGATGGGATTGAGCTTCTTTCCTTCACCCTTCAACCTATATTTGTTGATGTGAAGCCATACTTGATCACCTTCTTGGAATTGATGATATATTCTATGCTTATCATGCCTTGCATTATACTAGGCTTGGCTCTTTTCCAATTGTTCCTAGACTATCTGGTGTACCTGTTGAATCCTTTGGATGAACTTGCAAGCTTTGTATTCATCTCTTTGTTCACTTGAGTCGACATATTTCCCAAATGTCAATTCCAAGGGATTTTTAGGTAGATACCCAAAAAATGTATCAAATGGTGAACTCTGGGTGGAAGAGTGCAAGGCTTGGTTGTATGCATGTTGGACATAGTGCAACTACTCATCCCAAAGTTTAGGATATTTGTTGCAGTAACCTCGAAGTAAATGAACCACTTTGTTGTTGACCACCTCTATCTTTCCATTGGTCTGTGGATGGAAATAAGTAATCCTCTTCAACTTGGTGTCCATAAGTTGCCATAAAATTGTCCAAAATTCCCCTAAAAATCGAGAATATCGATCAAAGATAATGGATGTGGACAACCCAAAATGAACCCATACATGTTGGAAGAACAAGTGAGTAGATTTCTCACATGGGAACTGCTTTTTACATTGCATCAAGATACACATCTTGTTAAACCTTTCCACTACTACATACAAGTAGTCATGGCCCTTTCTAGACACAGGTAACCCCCCTAAAATATCCATTAAGATTCTCTCCCAAGGATGATAAGGAACAAGAAGTGGTGTGTACATCCCCATTTTTCTACTAATGGGATTGCAATTTGAGTACAACACACACCCCTTTACATTCATGGTTAAAATTACTTTCATTTGACAAAAACATAACCCTTGCAAATGTAATACAATCCTCTATACCCCAAAATTCCCAATTACAAGAGAAGTGTGTGCTTCTCTAATTACATGCACTCTCTCAATGGTAGGAATACAAAGTTTACCCAAAAGGTAGAGTAGTTATTCCTGCAAAAAAATATCTTCACCTGCAAACCATGGATTAGCCTCTCACTTACATCTTTGAAGACTTCATCAATAACATATTGTTCAACATAACTGACATGAGATAAGGAAGCATTCTTCAAAACAATAGATGCAAAACTAGGAGGTCTAAAAATCATATATGCTCTCATGGAATCTGCACTGGTTCTAGTCCCAATCTTGAATGGTTGTTGTAGGTCAAGTAGAGCTAGCACTGGTGTGGTGCTGATATTTTATCTCAAAGTGTCAAAGTCCCTTTGTTGTCTTCCTTCCCACTTAAAGACATGTTTTATCTCAACCATTCCATTCTTATGAAAATGATCAAAAGCATCGAAAGCATTAGAATTATCAGGGTCTTTTTCTTTTACAACCGTAAGCACATGATTTTGGCTAGCATTTATAACTCTCTTCATTTGACCTGCACTAATAAGTGATGAGTTAGCTTCCATGTTATGAGCTCTAACAATATATTAAACTCCATCTTTTTTGAGATGGTATTTGTTCTCTTTTCGAAAGAAGATAGCTTTTTTGTCATAAATATAAGGACTCCCTAGTACAATACCACAAATATCCAAAGGAACAACATCCAAATCAACCTCATATATCAACTAGGAAGCAATAGAAAACCTCAACCTACACTGTCTGGTAACATGGAGTTTTGCATTGCCACACATCCAACCAAGAGGGTAGTGTTTCTGGTGAGGTCTTGTGGTTAGTCCCAATTTTTTCACAATCTCTTCAAATATCAAGATAACTTGTGACCCCGAATCAAACAGAGTTTACACTTTTGTGTACTTTGTCACTATATTATGTGGAATAATTCACTTATTCTTTTATCATTTGCAATAGATGGAATTGTAGAACTTGAACTAGAATGAGAGGAAACTTTACCTTGTAACCCAATTCATCACCTGAATCAGAACCCTTTACCACCAAATTTGTCTGGTCTCACTACTACATATGGGCGGATTATTCCACGAAAATTTTCCACGCTTCCACTAGTTTCATAATTTTTTTAAACAGGGTGGCATTTTCATCGCTATTGCCACGAAAGTTTGTCGCAATATCGACGAAAATCTTAATTTAACTTAGTTGGGATTTTCGTCGCTATAGCGACAAACTTTCGTGGCAATAGCGATGAAAATTTTGTCTATCTCATTGGTCGGCATTAACGTCTAGTTGACTATTTTATCTATATATACGTGACTTTGAGAGACTTTGCGACACAATTGCTATAGTTGCCACACTGTTCTTGGCTTTTGTTTGAACTGTTTATTTTTTCCATCACCCACTGGTTGAACAAATCCAATTCTCGATCTACATAGCTCAGATTTTGAACTTACAAGGTTAGTATGTTATTTTTTATTGATGTACTCATTTAACTTGTATTTTTTTTTTCAAATGTCCAAATTGCATTTAGCTTATTTTTTCCTTGATAATATATTTATATAATATGTGTAGTTATACCATATTTCATGTCTTTTGTTTTTGGATATAGTTAGTATATTCTATGGAAAAGGGTATGTGGATTCCATAATATTCTAGGTTTATGGAATCCACATACCCTTTTCCCTTCCATTGTAGCTATAATCTCTCTCTCTTTTCATTGATAAAGATATGGAATTGCTCTTGAAACTCAACCGTAATCGATGAAATGATAGTAATTGATTGCTATATTCCCTACTTTAGCAGGGACTAATAAGATACATAAACACTAACCCTAAACGTATGTTAGGTGTATATGTCATTATTATATAAAGAAAACATTTGTACACATATGACCTTATTATAAAGATGCTATCTATGTCGTCATGATGTTGATCCTCTACACATATGATCACCTTATTATAAAGATGTTGACATTATTATAAAGATGTAGGTCACTGTAAATAAACATATCATAATCGAAAGGAGTAGCCAAAATATAAAAAATTGACAACTTAATGTTTGGTATGGTGTAGGTAAGACAA
>JASDQU010197511.1:0-19491 GCA_032191745.1 Picea mariana | reverse complement strand
ATACCTGGATGGTATCTCCGATAGGCTAGGGTGTGTCTCTCAACACCGAAACCGATCAAGGGTGGTGGTTTCCTCCAGAAATCCACAAAACAACAAGGTCGTCTCTCCTCCTCCTCTGGAAGCTCTCAACATCAAATCATAATCATGCATAATGAATTAGGTTGCTTTACCCTTCTTTTATAGCTTTCCGAAACCCTAATTCTTCGTTGACATCACTTAACCTAGGCGCCTTTCCTCCTAAGTGATTTATTTGTCAATTAAGTCCCCCCTTAACACCTTTTCATTCTAATTCTTCGTTGACTTAGGCTTAAGTGACTTTTCCTAAGTATTTTGGCTTAATTCATCGTTTAGCCATTAATTCCTCCTTATTTCTCCATCTTGTTCCCTGTTTGTGCCTGACTATAGTCTACGGGAACATATAGACTACTAAGTCACTCCCTGCTGGCCTAATCTTGGGGATGGGACATCACACCTCACACATGGAGTTAACTCATTCTTCCACTCTACTCCACTAGTGTGCATGTGTTTCCATGTTTATTCTTTTTCCTCGTGCGCATACACTCCCTATTCCATCTCCTATGTGTCTTCTCTCATGGTTGATTGGGATATGCGCCCTCTACACTATATATTGAGGTGTCTTCTACATTATTATGGTGGTATTTTTGCAGCAGCGGCATACTATCATTCTTTCCTATCTCTCTTATTCTCTAGTCTAGCTACTCCTTCTTTGAGCAAAGATAGTCATTGTACCAGTTGTGGACTTGTTGATTATGGCAAAATCAACCCTTTGGCAAGCCTATATATAATAAAAATGTGTTGTGTTTGTTTCCGAACCTTCCTTCTTGTTGGTACTTTGTTTTATTTTTGCAATTAGAGTAGTAGTTCATGCCATTTATTGTGATATTAAACTGTCTTTTAAGTGGTTTCTCTTCTATTTTCTTCTATCTCTCTTGTGCTAACCCTGCAGAATCCCTCCAAGCGACATAAAATCTATTTTTCCCTTCCATCTTGGGCAGTTTTTACATGTTGTCCAAGACATTTTAGTTGTCATTTTTGTCAATAATTGCAGAAAATCAGACCTCAAGACAACAGCCAAATACCTTAGGGACTCCCCCCTGAGGTTGGCATGCACCAACCCAAACAAAGAGGGGTCTAGCCCGTGACAATTTGGGGCTTTTCTCCTTGAATTAGCACCTTCTTCCTCACTGTTTTTTCTGTTATATCAGCTCAATTGGAGGGTGAAAAAGTGTTCTAACAAATTGGCATTGTTGCCGGGGAACGCAAACCTTGGTAACAATGACATCGGTGAGTTTTATTTTAATTGTTATACTTTCTTTTAACTCACTTGGCGACTCCAAAAGATACAGGGATGACTCCACAGGGAACTTACACAAGAAGATCTTTCGGTTTCGATTCTCTCACAAGGTTTAGTTCCGAGCTTGAACAAACTCTAACATCATTTCCCGGAACAAGACTACTCTTGCACCAAGAACTCTTCTCGAAGTTGGTATGCATACTAAATTCTCTGGTAAGTTTTTTTCGACGAGCACTATGGTGAGTGTATCTTCGACATCTTCATATTTGGTATTATTTCCATCTTGAGCTAGTAGTAGGGTAGCAACTATGCTTTTTTCTATCTGAGATTAAAAATATGGCCGCAGGTGTGAGGTTACCAGTAAGATGGAGATTCTCTGCTTTTGACCCACTAAGTTTTGTTGCATTTCCAAATTATCCTCGTGACTTATCTACATGTAAATATCTTAAATGCTTACCTTTGTTTGCAGGGAGCTCGGGAGAATCAGTTGAGGATCACTTGGCTGCATTTTCAAAGTTGTTGGATGATTTTGAGGTGGATCATGAGGATGTTTGTGTCGACCCTCGAGGGGGAGGCACAAACATGGTACAAATCCCTTCCTAATGCCTCATTTGATGGATGGGATTCATTCCAAGTGAAGTTCATTGAACGATGGGCAGATAAACAGGGCAACTTTTCTTTAATTAATGCTTTTGATAATATTAAAAAGAATGGGGATGAGACTGTGATTGATTTTAATGTTCGTTTTTCTAAGAATTATTATAAAATCCCTACTACTATAAGTCCTAATGATTATTATGCTTTAAATTATTATATTGAGGCATTTGATGGTATTTTTGGCATTTTTCTTAGGAATAAGGAACCTCAAAATCTATGTTGATGTTTTTGTAGCTTCGAGAGGTATTCCCACAAGAGGCCTTGGTGTCAAGCATGTGAGAATCCTCATTGGCACCTCGTTGCATTTTTGTTTGGTGAAAACCCCTTTGGATTTGAGCTTATGGCTTCATGGGCTTGATGATGGGCCTTAAGGGCTTGTGTAGGGACTTCACACCCACATAGAAAGTCTAATTTAATGTTGAGTTGTTTAAAGGCTTCTCACACACCCCTTTTGAGTCATATAAAGGGAGATCATGAGTGAGAGGTGAATCATAAACTTGTGGTGACATTCATTCTTGATGGAGGAATCTTGGTGACCTCAGTCCAGCCACTTGGTGACCTTAGTCCAACCATGGAGAAAGGCCACTAGGCCTCAGTTCTGTTGTTCTCTTCTTGTTTTGGGCAGGTACCCTCGAGAGGAAAGCTCGACCTACGATAAAAAGGTAGCAGCGGCCTGTGGGGTGGTTTTTGTGGCAGTCGCGAGTCTTATGAGGCTGCCAGCAAGAAGGAAGGGGTTCGACCAGCCTAGGAGAGGCCAGTTACAGGCCTAGGGAGGCTCAACGAACATAGGAGAGGTCAGTTGTAGGCTTCGAGTGCTCGCTCTGCTAAGTTAGGGCAGTTGCAGCAAAGAAGGAGTCTAGTTGAGGTCTGTTGAGTGGTCTTCAGCGCTATTACAGGTGGTACAGCCTAGACACAGGAGTCTTGGAGGCTCAACCTTTTTCTAAAAGTGATTTTTTCTTTGTTCTTTTACTTTTTTCTAACTTTCTAAAAACCCTTTTTCTTCAATTTTCAGAAAAATCAACCCATCTTTAAATCAGGCAAAAAATAACCTAGCCCATCTTTTAAAACCAGAAAAATGACCCTAGTATCTCTCTATTTTTCATAAAAAAACAAACCCGACTTAAAAAACTACAAACAAAATATACTTAGCTTTCTTTCCCTAAAAGCCCTTCGGTTTCTCGATGTGTATCAAATAGAAAAACCTCATCCATCACTAATTTGTGTCCCTAGGTCTTGTTAGCACAAATTTTTACCCTCCAATCTGAGTTGATATATGTGTTAAGACAGCGGTAAAAACTAGGCTAATTAAAGGAGTAACGCCCCCAAATTGTCACTAACCAAACCCCTCTTCGTTTGGGATAGTGCTTGCTAACCTCTGGGGGGGAGTCCCTAGGCACACTGAAGCACCTTGCTGCTGGATCTAAATTCTGATTTCTGCGTTAAAAATAAAAAATCAGCAAGTCGTTCGTCTTGGACAGCGTGTAAAAGCGGCCCAAAACGATGAGAAAAAGTAATTATTTTTGCTTGGAGGGAACCTGCAGGGTTAGCACAATGACAATAGACTGGAAAAGAGGTAGAAAGCTATTCAAAGATCAGAAATATCCACAATGAACAGTTCAGAAAATGTCAAATCAAATCACAAATTTACCATAGTACCGCCAAGAAAAGAGGTTTGAAGACAAACACGCACTTCTTTATTGATCAATCTTACAAGAGAGTTGATTGCGCCACACTTGGCAAGCCTACAACCGATACAATGACTACTTTGCTCGGAGAAGAGCCACTAGACTAGAGAAGAAGAAAGAGGAGAATGAGAGAGACACTATGCTACTGCTGCAAAGAACCCGCCAATAACCAATGAAAACCATCCAATATATAGGACAGGAGTGTGAATAAAATAGGAGTTAATGCACATGAGGGAATAAGTGTGAGTGAGAAATTTAGGAATTAATGTGCATGAGGGAATGGAAAGAGAGTTAACTCATATGAAGAATAGGAGAGTTAACGCATGGGGGAAAAAATTAGGAATTAAACGCATGTTTAAATGCTAAATTTAGCTAAGCAATGAGTGAGTTTTAGCCAAGGGGAAATTTGTCCTATTTTCTAGGGATTTTCCTAAATTTTAGGAAATTTGCGTTTAAAAGCAAATTAAGAGAAATTTGAGGAAATTAATGCATGGAAAGTGAAGATATGTTTGAGTGAGGAAAAGTTAGTAAGAAAATTAAGCCTTGATTGGGGAATTTCGTCCTATTTTTTAGGGATTCCCTATTTTTTAGGAAATTGTGGTTTAAACTCAACTGAAGGCGAATTTTATGGAGTTGATGCATGGCAAGTGGAGAGGTGATTATACGGAGGAATATACGGCTAAATTTAGGCCCAATTATGCAACTCCCTTTTCTCAATTAATTATTTATTTATGTTCAAGTCTTGGAAATATGCGCCCCCTGCCTAAGTGGATGCCACATCACTCTATAGATCTGCCACATGTCGACCTGTGAGTGTGCCACTTGGCACTGCATGGATGATGATCGTACCTACTAAATATAGAACTTTCTAAAAATAAAATCTAGCTCCTAAATTTTAGGAAACTGTCCACATCATCCAGGGAGACTATGAGAACACTACCACATGTCATTGTCTTAAAATAGACACTGCTAAAAATAGAAAGTTGTCTGAATGCCTTTGACTTTATACTCATTGAACTCATTTTTTCGTAAGAGACCCGAATCTGCAATCAAAATTGTCATGCGAGCCCTGGTGTTCAACCTGCTAAAAATAGTAAATTGTGCCAAATCATCCCGGAAAAGATCCAAAAGACTCTGAATGTCTCAAGGATCAACAATACACGCTCGGAATCTGAATCTGGGGCCTGGAACAAAACCTGCTAAAAATAGAAGTTCTCGCATGTCACTCGGAAAAGTGTCATCGGGCCTAGAATCATGCAAGGACTCTCCCTATATGCTCATAACTGCTCCAAACTGTTAAGAGACCCACTCAAACCGTGTCTCCTAAAAAATAGCAATTCTTGTTGTATATAGACATCTCTCTCAAAAATGCATGGAAACCAAGTCAACTCTAACTCTGAACTAAACAACCATGTATCGATCATATACCTGTCTCTTATGGGAACCAACCTCTGCTAACCACAAGTGCTAAACTCTGGGAGAATCTCAGAATGCAAGCCAAAATAGTGCATGCTGGCTCTTAACCCTCAAGATTTTCAAGGGTGAAAATCTAGGGTTTAGCAGGTCTTCACCCACTTCGCCTTCTCCTCAACATGCCTCCGATACCGTATAACAAAAAGAATCCAAACAGGAAGAAACGAAGAACACAAGAGAACTTAGAAGTGAGAAACACTTCTTAGATTATGAAATGCAGAGAGCACATATCCATTTATAGTAACAGAATGACAAAAAAACCTTCAGTGCATGAACCTTAAATTACTTGAATATTATTTCAGTCATCAATCACAAATACAACACTAAAGTATCATTAAGTGACTTTATTAATATGCCTAAGTCTTGTTGTCGTCCTTATACACACTTGCAAACGTGAGCTAAGTCTTGCTCACTTAGTGTGTCCTCGGAGGCACAATGCTTAGGTTCAAAGTCCACGCTGTCACTTTGACTTGAACCTCTTCCGTCTAGGCTAACTCCTAGGGAAGCCAAGGGGGGTAGACCCTAGTTACTAGATGAGATTAAGAGTTTTAATGTTCTAGGAGTTGATTTTAATTGGTTTAAAGGTCATGGGCAATCTAGCCTAAGATGTCAATCAGCAAATGCAAGATGCAACTATCTATGTATGAGAGTCAGACCATTTCCTAGGGCAACTAAGACTAGTGCCTAAGATTAGGCAATGGGGTCAACTAAGTTAGGGGGAATGTTCGTTACAAGATAAGTTACAAAGTATTACAATAAGACAGATACAAAAGAATAAATCAGATATACAGATTAAGACTAGATACAAGATATACAATATACTCACAAGTTTGCTCACATGTGCAGGAATTAAAGATACATAAGATAAAAAGATCAACACATGAAGCCAAGCATGCTCACAACAGATAGAGCTCTGTTGGACTGCTTTTCAATGGCCAAGAGACGCAAAGCACTCAAGACCCAATCAAGAGAATGCCTCCAGGTGGATGCGCACTTCTTGAAGGATCACACCACGAGATAAAGGAACAAAATAAAGATGAAAGTTTTGAAAGTAAAGTGCTCCAGATGAAGAGATATAACCACTTAAGCGATAATTCCACAACACATAATTTAACTTGCATATGAATGTAAAATGAAAGATAGTGAGATCAGTGAACTTGCAAGTGTGTAATTGTATTGCCTGGTGTTGTAGCCTGAAAATTTAATTAAGTGGTTAAGTGTGAGATTAATTTTAGCCCTATCTAGATGTCAACCCAAAACTCTCCTCCCCCTATTACCAAGTGGTTGTTGGATGCTCAAGAAGTGAGGCAACGAGGCCTACCCTAGCTTCACAGGTCAACCCTAAGGCCGAGTACTCCGAAAAATTTCCGTGGTTTTCCTCAAAACCCCAATTTTTAAGTGGCGAAGATGGTGAGTTAAGGTGTCATATTAAGTCTAATTAATGGATTTTAGATCTATGAGCTAAATATTGTGAAGTGTGATTGAGTGCTTGTAGCTTGCTCAACAAAGTTACCAAAGTACTGCAAAATGAAAAGGTGTGAAGGCTGATGCCTTTAAACCATGGATTGCAAGTTAAACTTAGTTTCTGGAAAAGGCCTTGGGGACCTAAACCAGAATTAACGATTAAGTTCTTAGTTCTTATATTGCAAACGTGAAGTGTGAGAACTGAAAGTAACTTGCAGAATTGTAAAAGGTTAATTAAGCCCTTAAGATATCGATACTTGCATGCATGTACATAAGATGAAAAACTCAAGAAACAGTTGCTTGCATGTAAAGTAAAAGACAGAACCGAAAAGTTAATTAACCGATTAGCGCATGCATGTGTGATAGGTTTACGAAACTAAAGACTGCATGCAAGGTAAGATAAACTGAAAGCAAAATGTCCACGATGCCTCCACCGGCTCTAAGCTGGCATATGTTATGAGATCTACTCTAGATTATTTTACGTAAGCATGCATGTAGAAACCACAACTAATCTAGCTAAACTAAGCATGAAAATAAACGAAAGAGATCTAATCTAGAGCTTGTGAAAATAAGACAGAAAGGGAAAGAATGCAAGCCACTTGGGTACAACTCCTTTGGGCTTGCTTTATAGTGATTTAGAATATAGAATGAAGAGATAAGCGTTTACCACAATGAGAGGAGTTGCTTGAGGGTGTGTTGTGCATGAAAATGGGCAGAGTGCCCCCTTGTCCTGGCGAGAATCTGCAAAAATCAGCAAGCTATTGCTTGCTGATTTGAGCTGCAACACACTCAGAAAATGTTATGAAATCTTTGTTTTTAGGCAAAAATTTCGTGCATACAAGAACCAGAAAATTTAAAGACTTTAGGTGACCTATCTAAGCATGTTAGCTACCGAAATGAGAAAGGGAAAGGGTGAATAATACAGAAATAACTTGGAGTGTATGAAAATCTCAAAGGGAGACTCTTCCAAGAGGCACCCTAATGAAACCCTTGAATTCCAACCTGCAAAAACTCACACAATAGCATGCATACAATGGATAATATGGAGGGTTAATCTAATAAAGTGAAATACTTGCACCCTATCTAGCCAACCACATATATAGATTCACAAGACTAATCTTTGCAAGATCTACTTAAATAAAATACTTTACCTAAGATCCATTCATGCAAGCATTATACGAAATTAAAGCGATTATACCTCATATGTTTGTAAGAACACAAATACTTGTAGATCTTCCCAAAATCCTCCAAAGCGTTTCTTTCTATTATCCAATGGGAAGAGGTTGTAACAACTAATTGCCACAAGCCCTTCAAGAACAAAACCAGTGAAGAAATACGGCAATAATGAGAAAGATAGAGAGAATGGGATGGTGAGAAACTAGTAGCATAACAGTGCAATAATGAAAGGTGAGTAAAGAGTGAGTGAGAGGTCTCTTAAATAGCATGAGAGGCTAAGGAGACCCCTCTTGGATCTTCAACATGTGTCAAACATCCAAGGGAAGGGACAACTCAAGGAGAAAAACAACCAATGGGAGAAGAGGCTTTTAGGTTGAGTGAGAAAGGAAAGAAAGGTGAAATGATGGGGAGAAAGCAAATAAGGTTAAACAAAAAAAAGCAGGGAGACCCACGCGTGGGTTGAAGGAGGAGAAGTTTCATGCTTTCAATGGAGATGTTTCCTTCTTTACGTGAGCCTTACCCATTCATTCCAAGACAAAGCGTGAGTGTTAAGGGAAAGGCATGATGACAGGCAGCGTGAGTTGGAAAGGAGAGGCCCCATGCTCCAAATAAATAAGTTTCCAACATTTACGTAGAGAAGGGGACGTAAGGTGAGGAATAAGCGTGAGGTTTGAGAGGGAAAGGCGTGAGTCAGTTTAGAAAGTGGAGGAGTGTGAGTTGAGTGTGTTGAACACACTCCCCAATCGTACATGATAGGTGGAGGAGAAGTGTACAAGGAGAAAAGGGGGGGGACCACACTTTATAATATGTGAGGAAATAAAAGCTACGTGGGAGTTGAGTCTACGTGAGGGAAAAGTTTTATTGAGTGTGGGAGTGGTACGTGAGGTGAGGGGGGATGGGCATAGGAGTGAGAGAAAGGGCGCACCTCATGAGGAGGGGCCCAAATCATACTTAAAACAAGTTAAAACAACCACTAGATGATTATTACATGCTCACGTGGGGAAGGGGACGTGAGGGATGAAGAGGGAATTAATTAAAAATTAATTTTTATTAAAAGGTGGGTAAAGGGTGTGGGTAGGTTAGGTGGGGTATCTCTTACATTATTTGCCCTTTACTTCACTTAATTCGGTCCACTATTACACAAATTACATTTTCCCATGTTTTGGGTTTGGCAATTAAAATTGTCGTTTTCCCAAAAAACTCCTAAGTGGACAAACAACCTAGCAAAACTTGTCCGACTGAGTTGAAACTTGGTCCATGGGTGCAGGGGATCTCATTAGTTTTCTTTTGAGTACAAATACCCCTATAGCAAATCCCAGGACCTAAGTTTTACATTAATTACCCATAATTAATTAATTAATTAATTAATTAATCAATTAATTAATTCGGAACCTTAAAAAAAACCTAGCTAGACCTGACGGAATTCCACGAAAAATTCGCGTGTTGTCTGACATGGTCATTTACAACATTCCTAAACACTAGCTACCTAGGAATAACTTCATTAGAACGCCTTTCACCACTTTGGAGGATTTATTGGGTGGGCGTGAAAAACTCAAGGGAGATTAACCCGGCTGGTTAGGCCACATTAACCTCCTGAGGATAAAAAACACTCAGCGAAAGGAACTCTCCTAATGAAGAAACCCTAAGGCAACTGACCTAACATGATCCATGTAGACTTATCACAATATTAACCCACGCAGGGGTGCGGTAATCCCGCTTACAAAATTTGTGTTGGAGGCAAAAATTGCCTAGTAGAACCAAACTGTCTTCGACAATACTAGCATCTGACGATGCATTACTTCATGGCACATGGAGTTGACCCCCTAGTTGAATAGGCGGTCAACAAGTCTATACTCTAGATGGCCATCATTAACTAGATAACTCTAGCAGCTCTCATAGGTCAATTTTCAGTGCTTGCATGGAGATACAATCAGCAAAATTAGCTGGTCAAACCAGCACTTCATCTAGCCAAATCAACAGCACTTTGGTGGAGTCAAAATCAATAGATAAAAAGCAGAGGCGCATGAGCTTTGTCAGATTAAATTAACCTAGAACTAGCCTAAGTGTTGCGCTAGCTTGGAGCAAATTCATAGTCCTTAAATTTGCTTAATTATTTTCAGAAAGGATCACTAATTCAGTTCTAGACCAGCACTGTCCTAGGGATGATAATATACATGTTAAAAGAAAAAGGATAAGGTCTCTAACTTAGCACACCAAATTCAGATCATCACTTGTTTAAAAATAGAAAAGCATGTTAAATTCAAAGCAGATCCTTCATTGGAAAAGGCATTGGAGTGATAATTAAGTGCAGGTTTTCAATCATAAGAACGGGAACAGGCAGGCAAGCAATCCATTGATGCATCTTTAGTCCTTCAACCTTCAACAATCTATTTTCTCACTTTCTTCACTCTCATCCTTCCATTTTTTGAATCCTTGAGCTACATTCAAGTTTCTTTGTTGGTTGTATCTCTTGCATATTGCTTCAACAAAATGTACCTTTGAGTGTTGTGCAGGGATAAGAATCTTAAGCATAGATGAAATAATCTCCGATCAATTGAATTAATCTTGATGCAATCAGCAAAACAATTATTTCCTTTAACACTATAGGCATGACAAGATTGACTGATTTTTCCCAATTATTGTCGATTTAATCCTTTTAGGAACTATTACACCTCAGATTCACTTCAGTGCGCCTCATATTTTTTTCGCCGGATGTGACCTATCTTATGAGCAGATTTTGTGTCTATCTTGATGATGTTAGAGCTCAGAGTACCATGATCAGATGTGCCACCACGATGTTTTGTACTATTGTATCATTGATCAACGAAAAAAGTCACCCTTTTGCACTCATTGTATTGTATTGAACCATGCTTAGATGATCTACGTAAAATTGTTTCACCTAGGTGGTAGCTCTAGACCCTTTGTGGGTGGTCATGGCCCGTCCCCTTAGTCCCCATTTCAAGATAGTGTTTGCTCTTATAGTTTAGCTGACTACCCCATTGGAGATCATTAAATCGGTCCCATGTCGGTCATTTATGACCTGGGTAGGTATGAGGGGGTCTTGGTATGGATCTACTAGGACACATGACCTAGAGAACTTCTAGGATTTATCACTTCATTCTATGTAAAAGTGTTGCTCATGTTGTAAAGGTTGTCATACCTACAGAAGCACACTTATCTTATACCTACGCATAGATTCCCTTTTATGTATTTGTCACACTTTGGCCATGGACTCTTGGAGATGACACTACGGTTACTCATGCAATTTCACATTTCCAAAGGCAATTTCGCAGATCATGAGGCAGTACATGGATCCCAAGGCACTGGTCACTTGTCCGAGGCACTTTGGGGCTATTTCTACATGCATGGATCACCTCTTGACATGCCACATCCTAGATCCTTGAGCGCTCTCTTCATTCACGCATTTTGAGGCATCTTCTCACATGATTTGAGGGTCGACCCCTTTGGAGGACCATTATACTAGCCATTTTAGCACGTGGAGACACCTTTTGACTTGGAGAGCGTCATTCCATGGTTTGTGGAGGTTACTTGCATGATATGAGGATGTTCTTTCACCTTCAAGACTTCACACTTGAACATTGGAGCTTACTTAGAGGATCCATCCTCTCTTTTGGACCTCTTTACTAGCACACATGTGCTCGTCCCATACTTTGAGGCTAGACATTGGCATCTTTTGGACTTTTCTTCAATGGAGGAGCCCATGTTTTGAGGGTCTCCCCTTCCACTGGAGAGAGACGTTGAACCTTCTTGGACCTATTCGACCTCCTTTAGTTGGACAACCTCCTCTCTTGGAGGGTTTATTGTACATGTGGCACATCTTTATTGTATCATGACTTGGTCTCTTTAGGTTAATTAGAAGACAAGTCATTTTTGTAATTCTACTAGGATAGATCTAAGGAGATAGAAAATAATATTGAATGAGAAGGATGATGAAGCCTCCTCTAAAAATAGAGGCTCCTCCTCTCATATCCAATTCGTTGTTGTTGTTTGCTACTTCTTTGAGAATTCAATTTTGTTGAAGATCGACCTATTGAGATTTTGGTGTCAATTCTTGGAGCTCTTCTCTCTTGGTTTATTTTTGGTGCATTAAAGATTTGTTGTGTTACCTCAAGACTACTACAAGCTTTCAAGATTGATCCTTTTGAAGGGTAAGACTACCACTTGGAGGGAAAACGTTTTAGGACAAATCTTTTCCTTCTTTATTTGTTAGTTTGGTAAGTGCTCAATTCCTTGCTTTGTTTTTCTTTTGGATCCCTAGCAAGGGTATTTAGTATTTTTATCAAGCTATAGTTGATCTTGTTGGTGAAGGTGTTGTTGATTTTTCAATAGACAAGGTTAAGCATGAAGTTCATTCCATTTTTAGCATTTAACCATAACCATAAATGTTGCAGCAACCAAGATCACAAGAAGAAGCATCATGCACAAGAACACAAGAAGTATCCTAGGAAACCCTTCTCAACAAGGGAAGAAAAACCTTGCTATATTCCTCAAGAGAAAGACCTTCACCACCAAGATAAACCCTAGCACACAAGAGGGTGCTCAAACCCTAGAACTCTAGCGCCCAAGAGAGGTGCACACTTTTCCCAAAGAAGTGTGCTTGCTGAAATTTCCAAACTCATATGAAAGATATGATTCCACAATGGGGAATCTTCCTTTACTCATATTAGACTTGTCCTATCAACAGAAGTGTCTATTGGCACAATAGGGCCGACCTCTCTAAGTCACATTGTAATTAATATTAGCCAAATTAATTATCTTTTACATTTATTACTAATTACATTAAGGTGGGGCCCACCTGTACCCTTTACATTACAATTACAGTTACAGGCAGGTCTGACTCTTGAACAATATAGCAAGGGATTTGATACACCCACTAGTGCTCATCCACTAGGGGCACATCCATAGGGATGTCCATATCTCTGGCTCACTGCATTTCACAGAAGAACCAGATCTTCACACGTTCACCTGTGCTCGTCCACTCTACAGATCTTTATTCCCATTGTCTCACATAGGAGAATCATCTAGAGTTTCTTGTCAACTCTGTTGCTTAAAGGAGGCTAATACATCATCTTCATTTATGTTCACATGACGATGCACCCAACACTTTGGGATTTCACACGTTCACCTTGTGCTCGGCCATAGGCACATCTAACTCAACAAATCACCTTTCCCAATGGATAATCATCTGGAGTTCTTCTCAACTCTCTGAATGGAGGAGGTCATCTCTGCGTTCCATCTCTGTCTCAGGTAGGAACCACGTACCCTTCTTAGGGGCTTTCTCTCAGGTTTGTAAGCTGAGACAAAGACTAACATAGCTGCAATGATCCACATCTCACAGGTTTGTAAGCTGGAGAATGTCTCACATAGCTGCAATCATCAACACTCCCTCTCAGCTAGGGAGGCATTCTTCATCATGCCAAGTCTCACACGGATGTATTTTGAATTTTGTCTTGGTTGGAGTCATCAACACTCCCTCTCAACTAGGAAGGCGTTCTTCACCAAATTTGTTTGGTGAAGATGTCTGCAATCTGCTCAGGTGTAGTAGGGTATTGCATGTGTACGATTTTCCTCTACATGATATCTCTGATATAAGGATATTTCATCTCATCATGTTTCGATCCATCAGGAAACACTGGGTTCTCAAGGAGCTTTACACACGGCTCTTGGTTGTCATAATAGGATCCATCTCATAGTCAAGTAAATATGTCAGAACCTTGTGAAGCCATATTGCTTTGCACGCTTGATGCTATATACTCTGCCTCTGTAGTTCTCAAGACCATAGAGTTTTGTTTCCTGCTGCATTAGGAAATCATGGCAACCTTCACAGTAGAAAATCAACCGGATGTGCTTTTCCGGCCCACTGTACTTTCTGATCAATCTGAATCGTCATATCCTACAACTTCAAGTTCACATTGGAGGCATATCTCAAGCCATATCCAATTGTGCCTTGAATATATCTCAATATATGTTTTGTTGTTGTCTAGTGAGTATGTTTTGGTTGACTCATGAAATGACTAAGCACATTCATTGGATGGCATGAATCAAATCTGGTGTTAACCAGATACATCAGTGATCCAATCAGCTGTGGGTTAGTCTCGTCTGAATCATCATCAATCTTCTTCTTTAAATCCATCACGGTGAATTTTGCATTCTGTCATACTGGACTTCTTTAATATTTTCACTGTATATTTTCCTTGATTCAGGAAAATCTCATCGGTCCTCTGTCATACTTCTTATCCTAAGAAGTAGTGCAACATACTCAGATTCTTCATGTTAAATTCAGAAGTCAAGAACAACAGGGCTTTCTGAATGAGTTACCAAAAAGTAGGCCTTTGACATTAACACTGAAATGATATAGATTTGGATCAGCAATACTCTAGCTGTACTCCAAACTCATCAAGAATTTATCTGTCTGATATAGTTTCCAGCTCATGGAAGGTAGTATGGATGGAAGTGTAACAGGTTTACTGGAACAAGTGTCTTATCATAGACAGCTCCCTCTGTTTCTTGGAAACCTTTGGCTATAACACTTCCATCAGCTACATGTTTGATCTTGTAGATCAACTTGGAAGTTTACTACAGAATTCCCTTCTGGTTCATAAATAATATCTTATGCATCATTCTTTAAGATATATTGGTATTCTTCTTTGTTATGGTATCTTGCCATACCTGTTCTCTTGTGGCTTCTTTAGGACAAGGATGCTCATCATCAATAAGGTGTCTCATAACTGAAGGATAGCTTTGAAGATCTCTTTTACTTTCTCGGGATGTGCCTTGAGAGGCTTGTATGTTTCTTTGCCTCTTGCAGGGTGAGTCTAGGTAGGCCTTTTATGTCCTACTGCAATATCTCTGAACATATTAACCTAAAGAAACTGGACCAACTGGAATAATGTTTGTCTCCCTCTGAACTGCTGAAGGGGGAGAAGGTACTATCTCACTGTCAATCTCCATCTGAGATTCTCTGGATTTGTTGGATGAGTATATCTTCTTTTAAGGACAATGTTTTTGCTTGTTCTCGCATAATAATCAATCAAATATGGCTTGGACTCTCGTACCAAGAATAATGGTCCAAATATTTGAGGGCTCCCATACTAGAGATTTATTCAAAAAATGCACTCAACTATAAAAATTGCAATCAATTTATTTACCTAGCTTGTAGTCATGCTTTAGTTTTAGAGGAAGTACTTCTCCTCTCTCTTCTCTTCATTCTCTTGAGATGGGTCTGGATCAATGTCAGCAGTGGAAGCATATTGTCTTCCTTTCTTCCTGGTTGGGGAATTTCATGCAAGGTGTCCATAATTGTCACATCTGAAGCATTGAATTTCTGAAGCATCTCTCTTCTTCGATAGCCTGGGTTTGATGAAGACTTTTCACCTTTAAATGTTTGCCTGAAATTTCTTTTGAATTTTCCTCCCTTCTTTGTATGAAGTGCAAGAGCATGATTTTCTTCTAAGGAATCTTCCACTCCTCTATTTCTAAGTCTAAGTTCTTCTTGAGTACAATCTGTCCATAGACGATCAAAGGTTGGTAGAGCTTCTCTTCCACTGATACTCTGAAGGAAAGGCTCCCACGATTTTGGAAGATTCTAGAGAGTGGGTAAGACATGTTCTCTATCAGACATGATTTCTCCAATGGTCTCTAGTTGTTCTTTAATCTCTGATAGTTTCATAAAGAAGATGGCAACTGAGTCACCCTTTGTCATCTTGGTACTTTGAAGTTGGCTCTTTAAGGTAAGAGCTCTGAGGGTGTTGTCACTTTCAAACATTCCTTTCAAAGCTTCATACATATCATAGGCTATCTTTAGGTTGGCAATCTGAGGTAAGAGGTGGTCTCTTACTGAGTAGATGATCAATTTTCTTGCTTTGACATCTTCTTCCTTTCTTATCTTCTTCTCCATATCTGTAGTTGTGGCTGGTAGGGTTTTGGTTACCACATCCAAGAGGTCATCTTCTTCAAGAGTGAATTGAAGCCTTGATTTCCAAGAGTTGAAGTTGCTTGCTCCATCAAGCCTATCTTCTATTAATGCTATGTTCTTCATTTGATTGGTTTCTTCAAATTCTCGCCAACTAGATTAGGTTGAGTTAGCAACCTTGGATTATATTGGACTTATGAATGCCAACAATCAATTAAATAGTGTCACAGAGATGCTTGTTGATTCAGAAGAATGTTTCTTCAGAAACCCAGAATGAATATTCTGCAAGAAATTTCAGCACCCTAGAAACCCTAGGGCCAAAAATCAAAATTTCTTGGAATTTCGTTTTTAGAGCTTCTGGAGATGCACTGGGAGAGGTCGTACTCTTCTATGCCAAAAGTAGCCTCAGCGTCCAAGTATTAAGGGTTGAATCACCACTGAAAGGAAGGTTGTACGGAATTTTCTGGAAACCCTAGAAGGGTCGTACGGTTTTGCAAAAGGTGTGTTGAGACTTGGTGGATGCTTGTGCAATGGGTTCTTTCAAGACCTATGCTTTGATACCATGTTGATTTTTCAATAGACAAGGTAAGCATGAAGTTCATTCCATTTTTAGCATTTAACCATAACCATAAATGTTGCAACAACCAAGATCACAAGAAGAAGCATCATGCACAAGAACACAAGAAATATCCTAGGAAACCCTTCTCAACAAGGGAAGAAAACCCAGCCAAATCCTTTGCTATATTCCTCAAGAGAAAGACCTTCATCACCAAGATAAACCCTAGCACACAAGAGGGTGCTCAAACCCTAGAACTCTAGTGCCCAAGAGAGGTGCGCACTTTTCCCAAAGAAGTGTACTTGCTGAAATTTCCAAACTCATATGAAAGATATGATTCCACAATGGGGAATCATCCTTTACTTATATTAGACGTGTCCTATCAACAAAAGTATCTATTGGCACAACTAGGCCGACCTCTCTAAGTCACATTATAATTAATATTAGCCAGATTAATTATCTTTTATATTTATTACTAATTACATTAAGGTGGGGCCCACCTGTACCCTTTACATTACAATTAGGGTTACAGGCAGGTTTGACTCTTGAACAATATAGCAAGGGATCTAATACACTCACTAGTGCTCATCCACTAGGGGCACATCCATAGGGATGTCCATATCTCTGGCTCACTGCATTACACATAAGAACCAGATCTTCACACGTTCACTTGTGCTCGTCCACAAGCACGTCCACTCTACAGATATTCATTCCCATTGTCTCACACAGGAGAATCATCTGGAGTTGCTCGTCACCTCTATTGCTCAGAGGAGGCTAATACATCATCTTCATTTCTGTTCACATGACGATGCACCCAGCACTTTGGGATTTCACATGTTCACCTTGTGCTCAACCACAGGCATGTCTAACTCAACAGATCGCCTTTCCCACTGGATAATCATCTGGAGTTCTTCTCAACTCTCTGAATGGAGGAGGTCATCTCTACGTTCCAGCTCTGTCTCAGGTAGGAACCACGTACCCTTCTTAGGGGCTTTCTCTCAGGATTGTAAGCTGAGAGAAAGACTCACATAGCTGCAATAATCCACATCTCACAGGTTTGTAAGTTAGAGAATGTCTCACATAGCTGCAATCATCAACAGGTGCTTCCTTTGGGAACCCCTTCTTGTAAGGCCTTGGTCTCCATACCTTATATTGATTAGATAGAAGACTAATTTACGCATAGGGTTCTAGTCTCTTAGCCCTAATCTATTAAGATAAGATAGACCAATTCTAAGAGGGGCATACTTCTTGACCTCATAAGCCCTAGTTGGAATAAAGCACTTGTCTTCTCCCAACAACCAACAATAAAACTCCAAAATTTAAAATCTTTTATTTTTGTTTGGAAAGAAATCTAACAGAAAATCAAAGAAAAAATCATAATTTGGATTTCTTCCCTAGTCTAGTGCAAAGTTCATGGTCTATTTCATTTCCTAGACTAGTTTATTAAGGGTTTGTGCTTTATTTCTTATCTTTAAACCCTAAAGAGGCAAATCGGCCCAATAATATTGTGCTTCTAAGGTTTTATTTATCTTGTTTTGGGTTGATTTTAGGGCTTTCTCAAATCTAGAAATTGCATAACAACAATAAAGATCAGATTTGAGGAAACCCTAGAACTAAGTTTTATACTTAAAAGTTCATTTATACATACCCTAGCTTCTATTTTGTTGATGTTTGTAGCTACGGGAGGAACCTTTCCTCCAATGTAAACCTATCTTAGAAGCGGGAAGATTCCAGAAGTCCAGGAAGACCATTAAATAGCAAGTTCCTAGAAGAGAAGTCGGCTCACCTAGGAATTAATTAAAGGCTCACCCAGAAGTTAATTAATTTAATTAAGACTCCCAAATGAGAAGTCGGCCAACAAGAAGTGACTGGAAGATTATAAATAAGTGACGTCTTGGCTCATTTGGAGACACAACACACTCTCACTCACTGAGGTAAAAGGTGCGCAAGTATGAGGAAGGAAGGATGACGCAGTAGCCTAGTCTTGGAGCTATTTTGGTGGTGATCTCTCTCTCTTGTGCACTATCTCTCCTAGAGGGTGCGCTATCTCTGTATGGTGCTACTGCAGTTGTGGAGCTACTTCTAGGTGCTAGCCTTATGCTAGGTTTTGATTCTTTCCTGTAAGTTCTAAGGAGCTAGTGAATGGTTGGACTTTGTGAAAGGAATTCATCTAAGAAAGGTTGTTGGGTTTTTCCCCCATTTGGGGTTTTCCCGGGATAAATCTCTTGTCTACTTTGTTTACTATTTATTCTGCTGCTATGGTATAATTGTTAATAAAGTAAAGAACTCTATTGTTCTATAAGTAAAGGAAAATCTAACAGGTTATGGATCCACTCCACGCTACCATTGCGCAGTAACCCTGACAAGCTAGTTTTAGCATTATCCCAAAGGCGTTGGGACTACCCTTTACACAAAGCAATGTGCCCTACCCTAGCGTACCTCCTGCAACACTCAATTTGCAGATTGAAGGAATTTGAAAATTGCAGAAAATTCCCAAGCTAGGGTTTCCATTAGTAGAATGTCTTCCAGCATGAGAGTAGAAAACAGATTGGATGGAGCAGACAACTTCAAATCCTGGAAGCATAGAATACAATTCATTCTAGAAGAGAATGAATTATTGTACCATGTCAAGAAGATGCTTCCAGAACCCGAAGACAAAGAAGCAAAGGCAAAGTTCAAGAAGAATGAAGTCAAGGCCAAGAGGATCTTGACCAACTCAATCAAGGATCACCTGATACCCAATGTATCAGAACTAAAGACTGCAAAGAAGATGTTTGATTCCCTAACAAAACCCTACGAAAGCAAGAACACCAGTCGAAAGTTTACCCTACGGCATCAACTTAGAAATGTGACTATGAACAAGTCAGAGACGATAGCCAACTTCTTTACAAGGATCTCACAAATCAAAGACCAGTTAGCTTCCATTGGAGATCCAGTAGAAGATGTTGAACTAGTTGTTAATGTTTTATGCTGATATTATAGTTCTTTGCATTTCATAAAGATAAGAGCATAATACCCACAAGATCACTGAGAAATACACATCCACAATAGACACAGCATTTATCCTGGGAAACCCTCTAGGGGAAGAAAACCCAGCAAAAACTTCCTTATCATAAATAGCTTATCAAGAGTTCAAGAGATAACTCAACCAATACAGAAAATCCTCCTCCAAGAGATGCACCACCCCCCTTCTTCTTTCACCAACTTGAAATATCACCTTGCCTCATAAGAA
>JASDQU010197510.1:9895-29386 GCA_032191745.1 Picea mariana | reverse complement strand
TATTATGCTCTTATCTAATGAAATGCAAAGAACTATAATAATGGCATAAACATTAACAAGTGGAATAAAATAAAAAATTGTAACCATCACAAGATCCAGATCGAGAAGATACTACTCCAACTAAATCTTGTCATGGATTAGCCTACATCGGTACTCTAAAAAATCTCAAGATACAAGGATACATCAAAAAGAAAAAGGTAACAATTTTGATTCTCGTAGTACCCATAACTTCATCAATTACAGATTAGCAAAAGATCTCAATTGCTTTGTATATTTAGCACCAAAGTTTCAAGTAATGATTGCATATGGAGGTACCATAAATTGTTCTAGGAAGTGCCGAAGTATTAAGCTCAATATAGGGGATTATTTTTGGATAGTCCCATGATTTCTGCCCAAATGGGTGGTGCTTATGTTGTCTTAGGGGTCCAATGGTTACAATCATTGGGAACAATGGCCCTTAATTTTAAATATCTTTTCATGAGATTTTTCTTAGAAGGCAAGGAAATTGAGCTTATAGGTATTCAAGAGAAAACCTCTAAGGTGATAAGCCCAAATAGCATGAAAAAGTTACTCAAAAAGCGACACCATCGTGTAATTGTATAATTGTGCTCAGTAGATGTTCAAACATCTATGTCTTCTACTCTGTTACATCTCCAAATAGTTATCAACAATCATTTCAAGGTATTTGGAGAAATTCCTAAGAGTGTTCCACCTACCTGAGATCATGACCATGCTATTCATTTTCAACCAGAAAGTGTACCACCTAACATTAGACCTTACAAGTATCCATATGCATAGAAGAGTGATATTGGCATTATGGTCCAAGAAATGGAGGCCAACATCATTCAACCTATCAAAAGTTCTTTCTCTTCACCAGCAGTGATGGTTACAAAAATGATGGTTCACGATAGATGTGTCCATATTATAGATAGGTCAACCAAATGACCATCAAAGATAAGTTTCTCATTCTTGTCATTTATGAAATAATGAGGAAGATATTCTCGAAATAGCTTTTAGAACACATGAAGGTCATTATGAGTACGTGGATATGCCATTTGGACTTACTATTGTACATTCAACATTTCAAAGCTTGATGAATTCGATTTTCAAGCCCACCCTTAGAAAATTTTTGTTAGTATTTTTTTATGACATACTAACAAAAAAAAATCTTGGGAAGAGCATGTACAACATGTTGAAAAAGTATTACAACTATTGAAAGAGAAACAACTTTATGCGAAGCCTTCCAAGTATTCTTTTGGGGTTCAAGAAGTGAAATATTTGGGTCATATTGTATCTCATGAAGGTGTAAAAGTGGATCGTAACAAAATTAAAGCTATGAGGGAATGGCCAATTTCCAAAACCTTGAAGAAAATTAGAAGATTCTTACTATTGATAGGCTATTAATGCAATTTTTGCAATAACTATGGTCCAATAGAAACACCTCTAACAACATTATCAAAGAAGGAATAATTTTCTTGGAGACCTGCCACACTTGATTTCACAAAAACATTTATTTTGGAGTGTGATGCCTCGAGCCATGGAATTGTTGTCGATTTAATGCAAGAACGAAGGCCCCTTTGGGAGAAGACAACTTAAAGGAAAAAACTTAGTCAAACCCACCAATGAAGAGAAAAAATTGGTCACACTACATGCAATTAAGAAATGGCACGCTTACCTAATAGGAAGATACCTCGAAGTAAAAATAGATCATGATAGTTGTAAGTACTTCTTAGAGAAACAATTCTCTTCAAAAGAGTAACAAAAATGGGTTACAAAGATGCTAAATTATGACTTTGAAAATATATACAACAAAAAAAAAAAACATGATGTTGTGGTAGATTCCCTTTGAAGAAAAGAAGAAGACATAGAAGGTTCACTATGTGTTATTTCCATTCCACAATCCGATTGGGTGGAAGAAGCAAGGATAGAATGGAAGCAAGTTCAAGAAGCATGCAAGATCATTAAAAAACTACAAGAAGACTTAGTTCAATAGATAACTTTGTATGGAAGAATGACTTGCTATGATATCGTGGTCGCCTATATTTATGTAACAATCTCGAACTCCAATAGAATGTAATTTTGGAATTTCACACTTCTTCTATAGGGGGACATTTAGGATTCTTGAGTACATACCATAGGATCAAGAAATATTTTTGTTGGGAAGGTCTTAAAAATGATGTTCAAAAGTTTGTGTTTAAATGTGTGATCTACAATCAAGAGGCTAGGTCTCCTACAATCAAGAGACAATCAAGAGGCTAGGTCTCCTACAACCATTAACTATACCAATTCAACATTGTAAATAAGTGTCAATGGATTTTATTACAAGTTTACGCAAATCTAAAGGAAATCCTTTCTCATCCTTTTAAGGCAGGAAATCCTTTCTCATCCTTTTAAGGCACGTACAGTAGTTGCAACATTCATGGAAACAATTCAAAAATTGCATGGAGTACCCAAGATTATTGTAAATGACAGAGATCCAATTTTCATTATAAATTTTTGGATTGAATAATTTTCTTGATTGAATAAATGTCTAGAAGGATATTTTCATTATTTTTTATATGATAAACAAACACAATGGGTCAAGTTGTTGGCCTTGGTGGAATGGTGGTACAACACATCCTTCCATACTTCATCGAAAATGTCCCCATTTCTGGCACGTTATGGATATCATCCTCAATCCATTGCATCACCCTTGAAAGGGACTACAAAGGTTCAAGTAGTGGAGGACCACATAGGGCACCAACAAGAGGTTCTAAAACTATTGAAGGACAAATTGGTCATGGCACAAAATAGGATGAAACAACAAGCTTAGCAACATCGCGGTGAAAGAGAATTTAAAGTGGGGGATTGGGCATTTCTAAGGCTATAACCATATATACCTCAAGTGAGAAAACAGGAACAATAAATTAGCACCCAAATATTATGGCCCCTATAAGGTTTTGCAAAGAATTGGAAGTAACGCTTCCATGTTTCTTTCTTAAAGAAGGTAAGCAACAACAAGATTCCTGTCCAAAATATTTCACCAGAGATTAACGAAGAAGGGAAAATCATACTAGAACCATAAATAATCCTTGAAATTGAGCAATTACTTAGTACCTTGTCAAATGGAAGAACCAACGAGTGGAATAGGCAACATGGGAAGATGAGTTCTTCATGTAGAGACACCAATGACTAGTCAAGTGTTGAGGACAACACTTTTTTGAAGGGAGGGGCATGTAAAGCCCTTGAAAAAACCTTATGTTATGGAAAAAAACCCTTATTAAGCCCTATATATTGAATTATTATATTTATAGTGTTATATTTGCTGAAATAAATCTCAACTAAATGGGGGTAAACAAGGATGAATTTTTTTTTAATGTAACCCATGTTTATCATCAACATAATGCTGCAAAACACTCTACATGTTTGTGATCCAAAAACTACTCTAATTGCTACCCCAAGTCTGCATTGTTAGTGTATGTATGTGATTGGAAATGAGCTATAAAAATTTAGGAAGATAAACTATTTCTACATGTATGTTCCAAAGGCTAAAAATCTACATTCTCTTCCATACTATTACGATGTTCATAGAATAATAATCCACAATTTTCTTTACTAAAAACACTCCCATCCGTGTCAAAGATAATAGCTCCATATAAATCCCAACAATAAAATCCTAAACTATGACCAAAATTCTAAAACCAAGAGTATTTTTGGCTGCCCTCTTTTTCATGAGATGTGTAAGCAAATAAATCTGAAACTAATTATTTTCCAAATTATTTAATAAATATATCTTTCATTTCAGAAATTTGAGACAAAATTGAGCATACCAATACTTCTTCCTGAATGGAGGGCGAAGAAGGTGTCTCTTCATGAACGAGTTATGGCTCAAGATTTGACTCTTCAGACCGATTTTCATCAGCATGCCATTCCCTTGATTCCTTGGGAGATTTCTTGGCCAGGAGTGTTGTGAAACCTTGAATGAATGTTTCATAGGCTTCTATCTCATGAATAAGATCTTGATTCGATTTTTTGTCTAGGAGTGTTGCGAAACCTTGAATGAATGTTTCATAATCTTCTATCTCATGAATAAGATCCCAATGTTTTAGGAAAACACGCACAAATTCGCATACAACTCTAATGCTTCATCCTCATGGTTTAGAGGAAAAGTCATCATCCAAATATATTCGCATACAACTCTAATGCTTCATCCTCATGGTTTAGAGGAAAAGTCATCATCCAAATATCTCCATGCACAACATGAAATTTTCTCATAGTTGTAACAAATGATGAAACATGTAATACAACGAAATCAGAATGCTCAAAAGGTAAGTGGAGCATAAAATTCAGCAAACCATTTACCAACAAAATTTTCCATATCTTTCAAATCTTCAAAATAAAAATTTGATAAAAAATGATTCATATTTTTTCAAAATGGAGAATTTGTTATATACCTTCATATTTTTTCAAAATGCAGAGTTTCTTGAGTCACCAAGGTGAAGTTTTTCAAATCTTCAAAATAAAAATTTGATCAAAAATCTTTCATATTTTTTCAAAATGGAGAATTTGTTATATACCTTCATATTTTTTCAAAATGCAGAGTTTCTTGAGTCACCAAGGTGAAGTTTTGATGCCTGCAATTGGTTGCTTGATTCACCCAATCAAAAAACAAGTCTTCAAAAACCTGCTAGGAAAGAGGGCTTCTTCCCTTCAATGGAGTTACCAAAAGATGAGATGAATCTTCTATATGAACCTTCATTCAAATAGCGTAGAACTCAGGAGATTCCCATGATCCATTCATTCATTGATGGTGAGTGAGGTAAACCATAGCCTCAAGGAGCATGAGAGTCTAGATTCGGGCGAGAATACACACATTTGGCGTAAAGACCAGTTAAACTAACCCTTGAAAAATGGACTCTCTATGAATTTCAGACAATTCCTGCCACTTAGAACTCCTCAGAAATATGCCTTACTAACTTGCTGGTCGAATATTTAATACAAAACAAAAGAACAAATCTACCTGGCTGCGAAAATACACTTCTACAGGAATATAATGAGCGTTACCGGAGTTACATAGACAGTATCGGAATTGGTCTCTTCAACAAGGTCAATCCACGGAGGTCGAGATTCTCTGTTCAATACCTGTTGAGATACCTGTTGAGAAGAAAACAACGTTACATGCTGCGACCACTATTCTTTGTTCAAGGCTACCATTCCACAAGCTTTAACACGATTTGTCTCTTCTAGAGAATGCTACAGAAATTCGATAATGGAGCCAGCGATCACCAACAATTTCGCTTGATCCATCTCTTAACCACTGACTCTCACCCTTATGCCTGCGCATTGTATGAGACTAGATGCATACATATGAATAAAATCTGAATCATTCATCATTTGAAAAACTAGTAATCATCCTTGAGTCCGTTTGGTACATTCAACACTTCATTCTAATATCAAACCTCCACTGCAGGATTGTAATATTACATTTATAGTGGAAGCAAAGTTCAATAATAATAGATTTACAGTTTTCTCTACTTGAAACCTTTCTTCAGATTTAGATTCATCAATGACACATTTCGTCAGATTCATCAATGACACAATTACCAGAACTCTCTTACCACTTCCGAATCTGAATCTCGACTACCGGATCTCTGTTCTTCAGATCAATCAATTGCTCAATCACCAACATAGTCTCTGTGGCTGCTGACAAGAATGCTTTACAACTACGAAATTGCTCTTTTGAATTCCCTCTCCTTATCACATTTAAGCCTACGATCTCACAATCTTCACAACGCTCAAACCGGATCAGCTGCATCTCATCATTCATAACTTCAATGTGTGTTGTCCATTCCTGTATTCCCTGTAATCTTCCAAAACTCGAACCTGCAAATTAACCGTCACTCTCACTCCACATGCACATCTAATTTTAATGGGATTTCGATTGTTCACATACAATCGTTCTGGAATTAAACTCACATTCCATTTCGGCCTGGCTATCACACATACAGTCACCCAATCCACTCTCGGCCATCAATTTACAATTGCGCAAACAGGGTTTATAGGGTTTATATGCTTGATTTGTAAACAGACATTCACCTATTAGCTCTGATCCTCCATCTCTGAAGGAATATTCGAGATAATACATGTATTCATAAAACCAAATGCACACGGATATTGGGATTCTTTGATTATAAATACAAAGAACAATTCAGATACATGAAATCTAATTTCATTAAAATGCTCTGTACATACAATCATTAGAACCGTGACCAAAAGACAATCCTGGTTAACTCAACTTTGACCTGCGACCCGGATACAAATCTTTCATGGTAGCTTCTCATCCTTTGGCGGACTCCACTCCATCGTTTGGCCACACTAACCAGTAGGCTTACGTTCCTTTTATGCATGGAAGGAAACTTCCAGCACATCAACTAACTCCCTGAACTATAGGACTAACTTCTATATTTCTGTAACTTCTAATTACAAACATCTCAATCCCTGCCTTCTAGGAACTGAATTATTCAACCCTTATCTTGAATTTGTCACTAACTATCTTCTAGACTCTTGCCAAATATCTACGAGGATCATATCCTCTTACAATGACTCACATTTTCTAGAAGCTACTTGGAGCTTTTGCTCTCCAAAAGCTTGATGACTTGGAAGTTGGAATGCTCTGCATCACGTTTCAACCATAGATTTTAGAGGTTAGGGTTTTAAAAAATTAGTGAGGGAGAAGGTCACTCAAAATTCCTTATTAAAGCAATGGTAAAGTAGCCCCTACCCCAAGACTATATACATACATGTCTACTACATACAGATTTGCATATGAAATGTTGTAATCTCGGGGGAAAATGACTAGATACTATAGCATAAGACTTAAATATATCACTATAAGATCCCCAGTGTAGCGAAATACTCTTCTATGGCTTCATTTGTCTTTGACATTGAAAATTTTGCAAAGTTTCTCACCCTGAAGTATTCCCTAGAATAAATCCAAAAATGAAATTGCACAAAGCACAACTTTATTTAAATAGATGAAAGACAAATCTCCAGACTTGAGCTGGATTGTTCACAAGTATTTCTATTTTTTCACTAACCCAATCTATTTTGTAAATGGAGTGAGAAAATGGTTATATAGATTTTAGCTTCAACTCTTCATACAATAAACTGATTTATTTTCCTATATTCACTTTTATATCTATTTTGTAAATGGAGTGAGAAAATGGTTATATAGATTTTAGCTTCAACTCTTCATACAATAAACTGATTTATTTTCCTATATTCACTTTTATCTTGAGAGAATACAATAAAAATAAGATCCTCTTGCTTGCTTATTAAAAGTAGTAAGAAGTTTGTTGAAATCTCAACTTCCTCCAATGAAATACATGAGTAAAATAAGAGTAATATTATCTATTCTAACTAACTTCAATAATCAAGTCAAAAAATGATAGAATGAGTTAGTTACAACTTTTTTCCAAAAATAGGTAATGAACTAACTTCCTCAACTAATTCACCAAAAATAAGCATGGAGTGCTTTTTGTTAGTTAACTTTCATAACCTCCATTACTCAAACAATGAGTAGTTAACCTCTAAGATGGTAAACAATATCAAGAAGCCGTGTTTAAAGTTAGAGCCTTTCCTCGTGTTTCCCTGTCATCCAGTCAAACTTTCTTTTGGTATTTTATAGTATGACAACTTAAGTGATGGTAAGAGGGTCATTACAAATCACATAGGGTGTAAAAATTCCCCTATTTTCGTTTCATCTACCCATCATACTAAGTTATCAAGTCATTACCATTGCTTCTTCCATACAACTTAGTCTTGTTAATTTGGAATATTGGTTTACACTTATTTTGAGGAGGTTCCCAGCAACATATTTACATCACTATCGTGTAAATACTTTTTCCACAAAAGTATCATCAGGACTCCCTCAAAGTTATCCAACACATTGATGGGTAACAGGTCCACCATTCGATAGGGGAAGGAGAGGGTGCAAGTGACACTAGATAAAATGTATGGCCCTTAAGATGGCATTTATTTTCTAGGAGGCTTTGACCGATTAATACACTGATGCAGACCACTGGATCAGATCATTTTCTCATTTAGACTTCTATTTTGGTGGTTCATGTGAATGATTAAAAGCCATCTCCCTTGTATAACTTCGTTGTTTCTCATTTTGAATCCCTCTATTTCCGTGTTCTGCCTCATCGTGTTTGGCACCTTGTTCCACGCCCTGTTGTAAATAGGTGTGGGATACTATGGTGGGAGGCGACCATTCGGAGGAGGGTCAAATTCTTGCATGGTTGGAGACGTATGATTGTTTGCAACCATAGACATAAGATTTGGGAGGCTAGGAAGAAATTGGAGGATGTTCATATCTTTCTTGAAGAAGACCTACATAACTTTGAGCTTCATGAGCATCCAGTGCACTTAGGGTTGGTGGTGCATGGGGAGGGGTATATCACTAGAGGAGCTAAGGTTTGTCCCACGTTATTATGGATTGAGAAGGGGGAAGAGGGTTTAAGTTTTTCTTTGACTTGGATCTTAAAAAATAAAGTGGTATCAAATAGAGTGCTTGGTCTTCAAAAAGATGATGGTTCACTTGAGGAAGATCCCTCTAAGTTCCAAGGTATGTTTGGTGATCATTTTCAAATTATTTTTTTCTCCTTAGCCCTTGACAGAGGTAGTTTTTGTTGTTATGTATACTTGTTACATGGTGGTGCCACACAAGGTCTATATTGTAGAACATGTCAAGTTGGACATGGATTCATAAAGGATGAACATTTTGTAGCCCTTATCTCTATACATAATGAAAAATCTTCCGGGATTAATGGACTATCCTTCAAGTTCTACAAGGCTATGTTTGACAGAGTCCATTAAGTCACCCTAGTATGAACTTAAGTCACCTCACTTTGAATGCCTTTCTCTTAGGATGTTTGACAGAGTCCATTAATCAAGGGTTGATCGAGATCATCCTAAAGAACACTACCAAGGACACCATTAGAGGATGGTGATTGATACATTTATTTAGTGTTTCTTACATAATCATTGCTAAGGGAAAGGCTCTGCAGGTTAGGGATGTCACCAAGAAGAATGTAAGGAGCAGACAATTTCTACTCAGGTGCAGTTTATAGTATATACATGAGGTAGTGATTTTTTCTTGAGAGGCCACGGACTTTGGGTAGCAAGTTATTTTTCTCAAAATTGATTTCAATGTATTTTGTGTTCATATTGACTATGATTTCATTACTAACATGTTTTCCTACTTGGGTTTTGGTTCAAAGTGTGTAGGGATAGTCAACACAATTTTTTCTTGTGCCTCTACTTTTATTGTACTCAATAATACCAACTCTTTGGATATTCTTCTCCACTAGTTGATTAGCCAGGGGTGCTTTATTGTGGTGAATAATACCATCTCTTTGCATATTCTTCTCTCACCTATCGATTAGGCAGGGATTTCCCTAAGCACCCTATCTATATGTTCTAAGTGCTAAAGCTCTTGGTTATTTGTTAGATGCTACTCATTTCTATGGGAATATTCAATGTATTCCACTTCCAAGTGCCTATGAGATGGTGAGTAATCACTTTGCAGATGATTCTTTGATCTATGTGTGAGCTGACCATGAGTTTGTGGTTGGTGCTAGAGATTGTTTATCTACATTTTTCTACGCATTCAGAATTATGGCTAGTGATCATAATACTAATCACTGGTTAGTTAGTCTAGATCATCCCCGTGAATGGATTCCTCCCACTTAGACCTTCATCCATCTAGGTAACATAGTGAGATATCTTGGCATCCACTTTGGTGTGGGGCTCTCTCGGTGGTTATGTGGGACTAGTGTTTGGAGTGTTACATCATAAACTCGTGTTCTAACATTACAAATACCTTCCATTTGTTGAAAAACTAACTATAGTGACCATGACCATAATTACTTAAGACTCACCTATTTATTATGTATTTTGTTGACTTCTCAATATAAATAATTTAATTTCTCGTATTTATTGACCAAATATTAAAGTTATCCAATACCTTGGTACATTTACATTATACCCAAAGATAACGTAAGTATTTGGTTGATTGATATTAGCAATCCATTGCTTTTGATTTTTCTCCGTCTTGCATACCAACGTATCAATATGGATATTATTGGTCTTGTTACCCCTCATGCCCCATGAGGATTAGTTAGTATGTTCAAATTGCATTTTCCAAACTTATATTGATGACATAGGTAGTTCATTTTTCAGATGCAACCAGGGGTTACTTTATGTACGTACACATTCTCCTAGGCATTACCCTTACAATAACTTAATTATTAACCACTCCTCGCTAATGGGTGTTGTGTTTTCTGAATGAAATGATTAGAGAAAAGTGTATGTCAATACCCCTTGGTATTGATTGACGTCTTTTGAACACCAAAGCGACTTTGATATCCCTTATTATTATGGTGATACATTAGAAATGGGACGGGTATTGATTGATGTATTTTGAACACCAAAGCTACTTTGATATCCCTTAGTATTATGGTGATACATTAGAAACGGGACTTGGTTTGCATGTAAAGGATGTACAGATCGCATAGCAGAGAATCCCTTTGCAATTATGGTAGTATGTAGTGTGAGCATGATATACTTTGATATCCCTTAGTATTATGGTGATATATTAGAAACGGGACTTGGTTTGCATGTAAAGGATGTACAGATTGCATAGAAGACAATCGCTTTGGCATATTGATAGTATGTGATGTGAGCATGATACAGTTCTATAAATATTTCATATATTGATGATGTGTTTAACGTTATTCTCACTATGATATGGTTCCAGCATGGTTAGATTTTCTTTGACATGTTTTATTATGGTGGAGATCATCTCGCTTTAGCACTTTATCCTCCTTGGATATGTTTCATACACATTATGTAGTTGGATATCATGATTTATTGTCTTAGGTGGAGCATTTGAGTGATTACACATTTGGAGGTTGATTACATTGATATAGCCTTGATCTGGCATTCATTTGATTATGATTAATCATATTACTTGAGTGCCCTAGCTCATTTTGATTCATTTCACACTTGGTTATTTTATGGTATGAACGTGGATATTTTATGGAGCGCTCACCCCTGGTCAGACATGTTGAGGCGCCCATCACATTTCTTTGATTATTTTATTGAAGGAGGATGGGGCCAATCCCAAATTCATGAGATTGGTTAGAGTTTATTGAGGCTACATGATGTTGAGGAGGATGTTATGAGGATATTACTATATTTGGATGGTGGTTACTCCTTGAAGAACACACTTTGACGTTTAACTATCATGTGTCTACCTTGGATCCCTCACACATGCAACTTGATATCCCATTGGTACACTATCCGTCACATGGGTAGGATGACTTAACACTTGGATGCCACGCATGTATCTTAAAGTGGTAGTGGAGATCCCACATCTCTATGGAGGAGATTGGAGGAGGTTAGATACAATTGAGTGGTGGATCATTCATGTTGACGCTATTCTTCTTATCATATATATGGCCGTGAGCTAGCAGAGTGCACTTCTAATTGTGGATATTTTATTATTTTTGATGGATTTCTAGTGGACGGTTCCAAGGGAAGGATAAATTCATTGTTTATTAGACTTGCTGACTCATTCACTTTGCTTGAGCTGAGGAGTACATTGGAGCTTTGGGAGCTTTGGGTCCACTTCTCATCACGCTAGAGAGCGCACCACTTGTGTGGGTTCATATCTATGGAGATGTACGCATGTAACCACTAGATTACTATTCTAGGCATTATTGACCATGTCTACTCAAGTTAGTTGAGATATATTTTTTGTTTATGTTTTTCTAGATTGGATATGGTTTTTTTTTTTTTTTCCTAAATATTATTATTTTATTATTGGAGGTTTGAGTCAAGAACATTATAAAAGCAACGATCCTCTACTTGTAATGGTTTTAGAAGGATTGAGAATTTGAGTTCTTGGTGCACTTTGTATTGTATCTTTCTTATAAGCTATTGGATGGTTTGGAAATGCTCCATTGAGGATGACGATTCTTTCTACACTTTGAGATTATTCATGTCGGTTATTTCTTTGTCATTGACTTATTATGAAACACAAAATCCCAGTAATACTATTCCTATTTACTTGTAATTTCTATTAAAAGGGTTATTGTTAATGTATGTTTGTCTATGCATGGTGATACAAACATATGATCAGTTTTTGATAAATCTAGACCGAATAATCTTTGAGCTTGTTAATGATATCAAACTCCTTTGATAGATTTTTTAGATATTTAGAACAACCGGGTGAAGATTGATAAGACTTGTAATTTCCATCCTTTTTTGTCTTCGTATCTTCATTAAAGCAACCTCCCTCAAGCCTTACTAGACCATGTTATAGCACAATTTATAGGTTGGGAAAAGCCCGATCCAACCACAAAATATAGTGCTACAACTTGGGAATCCTACACCCAATGTCACCTCGATGTAGGTCCCACACTTCAAGGGTGACTAGGTCACTCTAGGGAGGCGATCCCGGTGATCCTAGGAGGAAAGAGAGGGGAAAGAAAAAGGTAATGGAGAGGACCCTAGAAGCCAGTGTATTAAGTGGAAAAGAGGAAAAGGGAGATGCCTTGTTGACCAAGTAATGTTTCCCCAAAGGATGTGTTAGTTAGCACGATGATTATACCTGCCCAAGACACAAGAAAAAGACAAACGCAAAGCAATATATCAAGTGGATCAACAAGTTAAGCTTGTTGTACCTATTTTGTAGTAGTTATATCAACAATAGATTCCATCCAAGTCAACAAGTAAACGGTTTATATTAGTTAGCAATGTCAGCAATAAAACTAGTAATTGCTATCCCCTTATCCTAGGGATAACTAAGGAGATTATGTCCAGAGGCCCAAGGTCCCAGACATGGAGTACCGAGAGCCATACAACTTGATATTGGCCCTAGAGGGCCCATCTTTTCTTTAATGCAACCCATCTATCAGCAGCAACAACATCCATCCCACCAGCCTGGTCCTAAAGTAGCGGTGGGTCTTGCTCCATGAGGTAATGAGTCTAGGTATCATGGTACGTGTCACTCTGATTTTCGAAGCATTTGAATATGTTTCACTGAACTATCCTTTATTTCATAATGTTTGCTTGGAAATTATGCTCTTTAATTTGTTCATACCTAGGGGGGTGACAAAATGCCCTAGTAAGTTGGTTCCCTTTAGATGAGTTGTCACTTTGTGGGTCTATGAAAGGTCATTGTCCATTCCTTCCATACTTTCCATTTTTCGTCATTATCCCTCTCATATTTCCCTACATTGGTTCGGGCATTGGGTTTCCCACACTAGGAAGGGTTGTACCTTGCCTTGTGGGAAGAAGGGGATAAAGGCCCAGAGGGTAAAAGTAGCTGGAAAGAGGCCAATATAAAACCTTTGAGATCCTTTGCCTAGGGATTCTCGAGAATGCAATAAAAGGCTTCTCAGTTAGAAAAGGGGACCCATACGATAAACAAAACTCAAGGTCTAATTGGTGGATGGGAGGTGTGATCATGAGCCGGCCTATTAGGTCCATGGGCATGTAGCGGTATGACACTACCATCTATCTGGTCACCAAAACAGGGTAGTGGCTATTGCTGGCATAGCCAAGAGAAAGGGGGTCTCATCATGAGCCAACCTTCTTATTTCCGTCAAGTGCTTGTGGGTAACGTTGTCAGCGCTGGTCAACACGCGAGGACAGTGTCCCCCAGCTTTTCCCTTGAAAAGAAAAATCAATAAGACTAAGAATAAAAGGCATTAAATGGGCTAGGAAACAATGACATCCATGATAAGGTGCAACTCTCCCTCTTTAAAGGCACCCACGGGAAAGACCCACATTTCCCTGTTATCACTGCACCCTCTTCCCAAACACTTCCCCGCACCATTTCACACACTTACATGACCTAGATTTTCCCACCTGGGAAACACCCCAAACTTGAGGATGATTAGCCCAATAGGACATCTTTAGGCCCTCTCCAAACCTGACATGTTAAACTGCATAACGTCCTTGAGTATTTGTCTAGGTAAAGGGGGGTTTGATGCACATGTTTCGGTAATTTGATTATTGGATGTGATTGAAATTGATATGATCATTGTGACTTATGAGACATGGAGGGCGAACTTGTTGTTTCTACAGGACCAGGCCCGATGGACAGATACATATGGGGAGATGGTTAGCTTGGACCTCCATGGGGCTGAAAGCCCACAAATGGATGTTGTGACCCCAGCCAGGGGCACAGAGATGCCAGAGACTTGCACTATGGAAAAGGAAGGACATTTCACCGGAGACACTTTGGCATACCTAGACCCAGGGGGTTCTTGCTCTTCCAATTAGACGTTAGTCTAAGGAGGCCCATGACGTCACCATTTTGACCCTAGATGTCACCGAGCGTCAGGACTGGAATTATGGAGGCATGATACGAAATATATTTGTAGAACGAAATGAATACAGATTATTATCAAAAGATGCTTAACAAAGAATAACAGATATACAGTAAAACTGGTTTCTACTCAATAAGGAAATAAGTTGAAACTGTAAAATGCAGCGAAAACCAACTTGCTAGAATGGTGGCAGCTTATCTCTGAGAAAAGATGTGACGGTTGCACTCATTCGCAAGAAGAAGACTACAATGAGGCTCTGAAGGCCTTTTTACCATAAACACGAATGTCAAAAACCCGAGATATCCAAAAAACCTAACCCTAGGAGATGAAGCGACAAAAGTCATGTCGGCCCCGTTTGGATAAGTTAGTACATCAACTTCCTGGGCTCGTAACATTTGCATACGATATCCATTTCAAGTGCATGATAGCCTGTTGGAAAGGTCTATCTAAGGACTACAAATTTTTTTGCTATCTATCAAAGGTCACTTTAACTATGACGAGTCCTAAAAAACGTTGTTTAAGGCCTCAAAACAGTTCCGCAAGTCAGGGACCTAAAAACTAAGAAAAAAACTTCCAAACTAGAAAACTGCCAAAATGAACCAATTGGAATAGGTGGGAGGCCAACGACATCCATCTGGATCAAGGAAGTTGTGTGCTAACTACAACGTGTGGCATCATCCAGGGGCTTGGAAAGACTAAATTTTTGCATATGAGGCCCAACGTTTCACCCAAGAGGCTCAACGTCACCCTACAAGGGCATGACGTTACCTCTAAAGATGATTTTAGGGTTGAATTATTTTAATTTATGAAAAAACTGGATTTTTCATATAATTTGGCCATGTTGGCCTTTTCATGACATAATTGTAATTAAAGGTCATTGATATTGTATAAATAAGAGATAAAACTCTCATTTTTATTCATCGTTGACTCATCACACAAGTGGTGGTCTGAAATTCGGCCCTCTTTAAGGGTTATTGGATGAAATCTAGTGGTGCACACATCTTGGAGGAGGCAATTCTTGGTGTATTTTGGAAAATTTTCATGTGGAGGATGTTCAACTAGGGTTTATGCTTGATTGTTTTTGGTAAAGTAAGTGGAAAATATATATTTATTTATTGTGAATGAATGCTTATGGTTAATTTACTTGTTTCATGTCTAATATTATCAAACTGTTTGCTTTAAACCCTAGGAGAAAAACATATGTTACTATCTTTTTCTCTATAGTCTTACACTTGCTAAAATTTCTTGAAAGGCACCTTTCTAGAAGTCGATACTAGAGCCCTACCATTGTAGCACTCTAGTAACCCTACTTCCTTGACCATTGCATATTTAATTTCAATTTGTCTAAAGAAAAGAGAAATCGCTAGGGCCTAACTTTTGATACTTTCTAGCAATTATCTCTAAGAGTTGGATTTTTTGGGGTTTCATCTACCAATACCTCTCTCATCCTCCCCATCCATTTTGACTCAAAATTATCATTACAATTTTCCTCTAAGACTTGTTGCTGCCATCATTGACTCCATTACCCTAGAAAGGCACTAGTCTACCATTTACAAGTGCTAATTGATCAAACAATTTTCAAAACCTCTTCTTTTGAACAACCACTAACTTCTACTAACCTTATATTAGTCTAAATCATTAACCTAATTGTTGTTGTTGCAAAACATTGCTACATCCATCTAATAGTAGCAAATTAACCCTAAAGGTAACATATTATGCTAGCTAGATGTTGCTAAAACTGCTTGCGACTATTTATTATCAAATTGCCTAGTTAAAGTTATTATTTCAAGTCTTTATTCAAGCATTTTAGAGCATAAATCTAGTGGTTGTTGCAAATTTGTTATTGTTGTTATAAACAGTTACACTGCTACAATTTCATATCAGCTACTACATTTCTTAAGAGTTCATTGTCTTATGAAGCACTAACATCATTTTGGCACTTGGAAAGTGCCCTGTTTTTCCTTGTTGTCTTGTTCTGGGCAGGTAAACAAAATTATTTATTTGCTTCATCTTCAATAAGACTTAAAGAACCTTTTAAACTTGAGTGATATGTGAGAGGGGAAGGATTTCCGTGTGTCATTTTCCTTAACCTTCTCAAACCCCCAGGTCACTGGGGACATCTCCCTTGGGGTATTGCAACATAATCCTAAACAGAAAGAAATTTCCTATTAAGGTGACAGTGATAGGTTAGTCCCTATCCACCTGCCTTGGGATTTTGGGCAAGTACAAATTGTGTGATAATAGTAACCAATGTGGACCGAAAATACCACTTCAAGACCGGACCGAAAATACCACTTCAAGACCGAATAAAGATAAATGTCATAAAAATAAATTTCTGTAGCAGTATATCAGCCTTATGATCCTTCAATAAAGCACAACAACAAATCTGACCATCAAAAAATTCCAGAAGCTAGCCCAATAGATGCACCTAGTTTAGTAGTTTAAACTAGCAAAGCTAGAGGTTTAGTCTAGGGTTAGTGTGTGAGATATTAGTGGTTAGGGTAAGAGTTTAAAGCATCCCTAATGGTTGTAGGTTAGTTTTACTACAACAATAAGAATTTTTGGGAGAAAGAGGACGCCCTAAGGGAGGAAGAATCCCAAGCCATCAAGATTATTATCCAAAATAGACAACTTCAAAACTTGAAATTTGTACGTTTACAAAGGCAACAATTTGTTTCTCTGATGCAACAAGTAAATGAATAGTGCCTTTAAGAAAGGGTTAATGGAATCAATAGAATGTGAAGAAGCTCGAAATGCTACTTCCTTAGGGGTGTAAACCCTTTTACTCCCCAAGGAAATCTTCTCTTAGATAGGGTTTCAACTAGGAGGGTGTATGCAATTATACTCCTCTTAGTAAACCCTTATGAAGAAATATTCCCTTAGGAATAAGATGGTGGAAACACAAGTAGGGATGTATGCCCTTATACTCCCTACTTGGCTCAAGCAAATGGAACATTTAACTTTTACAAAAGATAATACAATGAAATAAATGGCTCCTCCAAGCATTAAAAGGCAATAAAAGTTATACTAACCACCAAAAAAAAAATGAAAAAATCCTTCAAAGGCTTGTGCACCATCTCCATCAACCATAACCAAAACATAGCCATAAACAAAAGCACAATATAGAGAACTAGCCAAAGAGAGCGAAAATTTCAGTCCAAGAGCCTCTCACAATGGAGAGTTATGTCTTTAAAATAAGATCCTATTATATCTGTTTATACATATGTTACAAAAATCACCAAAAAATAGCCAAAATCGCAATAAATCGCGATTTGATTAAGCAAACGATAAATCATTAAAAAATCACAGGAAAAATAAGGTGATTTTTTGGCGAAAAAATCGCGATTTTTTAGGAAAATTAGGAAAATATCGCGAGTCGAAGGGAAAAAATCATCTTCTGAAAAGTTCGTTGGTTTAAGTGATCTGCGACGAGTTTTTTAGGTTGTATTTTGACATTTAGCTAAGGAGGACAACCAAGCCATCAAACCAGCCAAGGAAGTGTTTTCCATTGGGATTTTGTGGATTCAAGTGTCAGATTTGTGTATTTGGCATTGGAATTTTCAGTCCACTTCACAGTTTTTGCATTTGGAGGTAACTAAAAAAATTTGTCCATTATTTCTCATTTTTCCGACACAGATTTTAATAGTTTTTCAGTGGAAATGAGTTTTACATCTTCAAAATAGATTTTTGAAGGATCAAAAAACATTTTTTTCCACTGTTATGTGATTTTCTTTCTTGCCATGTACACCCAAAAACGTTTTTGGGATTTTCTTGCCTTAGGTCAATGTAAAGTAGTTAAAAACATTTTGTGTCTATTTCGAGTTCAAAACCAAGTTTGAATGCTAGATACAAAATTGATTTATCTCTGATTTTTAAATTTTCATCTTTCCATCAATAACACATGCTAAAAAACGATTTTGTTTTTCCCTAGGTTCATATTTTTCCATATTAAAGATGCCAAAGTCATTGGATCCATTCTGGGAGTATGGTGAGCCTATTAATCTGGGGAATCAACAATATCTCTCATGCAATCTATGTGGGAAAAGAATGACCAGTGGGGTATACAGGCTAAAATACCACCTTGCAAAAATTCCAAGGCATGAGGTGGGTATTTGTCCCATTTCACGCCCAAAACTCGTTGTGAAGGCCACAAAAGCAATTGAGGACTATGCAGAAAACAAAAAGTACGCAAAATCCAAGAAAAAAGAAATCTCTTCAAGATCCAAGTCAAGCACACAGACTCTTGGGGAAATGGGAGTGGAGTCTAGTGAGATCCACTCCTCACAGTCTGTAATTCCTACAACAACACCACCATATTTTGTGCCAAGATCGACACCCGGTGCACAACCATCTATCAGGTCCATGTTGAAAACAAAAGACAAAGAAGAAGCGGAAAAAATTGTGGGTAGATTCCTTCTATTGAGTGATATTCCATTCAATTTTGCCAAGAACCCATTCTATGTGTCCATGTATGAGGTTGTTTCTATTGTTGGCTTGGGGTATAAGACCCCCACTTATGAGGAGTTGACAGGGCCCATCCTTCAAAACGAAAAGGTCGATTTCACTCAGAGGTTGCAGGAGCTTCAAGATTCATGGGAGTTCATAGGATGCATGGTGATGTCAGATGGTTGGGCTGATGGGAAGTGTAGGACCCTTCTCAATTTCTTGGTTCATTGTCCCAGGGGGATAATGTTTATGAAATCTGTCGATGCATTTTCACATGTCAAGGATGTGACATTGCTTTGTGACTTGTTCGATGGGTTCATCCAAGAGGTACATCCGCAACATGTTGTCCAAGTCATAACGGACAATGCTACAAATTATGTGGTTGTCGGTAGGATGCTTATGTCCAGGTATCCTACAGTATCTTGGACTCCCTGTGCCGCTCATTGCCTTGACTTGATGTAGAGGATATGGGAAAGATTGATTGGATCAAGGATGCCATTGATTCAGTGAGGAGCATCACAAAATTCATATACAATCATGATTTTGTACTTAGCTTGATGAAAAAATTCAGAGGTGACAGAGTTGGTGCATCGTGCCTGTTATTCCCGATATCTAGGGATAACTAGCAGATCATGTCTCGAGGCCCACATGGTCCTAGACA
>JASDQU010197507.1:6243-16747 GCA_032191745.1 Picea mariana | reverse complement strand
AGACCGTTCTTTATAAGGTCGCAGATCTAACGATAGAGATTATGTTAGGGTTTTTTGCCCTAGAAGGCAACCCTCTTTTATGAGGGAAATGTATTGCGGCTATGTATGTTGGCGAGTATTGTATTATGAGAGAGGAGACTGTGAGAGAAAGAAGAGGAAGTTACAACGGGTTTTGTTGTAGGTTGTATCCCTTCATTTTGCTGGATAATAATAAAGAAAGGACCTGGCAATTTCTCTGGTGAACGTAGCCCACACTGGGTGAACCACGTAAATCTGTGTCTCTCTTGTATTGTGTATCTTCTGTGTTTTGTTTCCACATTTGTTTTATTTTATTGCTCCACGGTCCTGTTTTTCTAACACTTCAACACGTTTAACACACCCTAAGCTCTGATACCATGTCAAATTATGAGTTTGATTTCTTATGCAGATCAATTCTTTTAATTTCTTCAATACTTTGATTCCAGCTCAATGCTTTTATGTGTTCCTAGATTTTTCATTTTCAGAATGGACTATGACATAAATCACTTAAATTTCAGATATGAAATTTCACACACACACACACACACACATATATATATATATGTTTCTTTAAATTTTCAGCAATATGTAACACATTTTATTATTATTTTATATAAATGTCGTAAATTGTGTTCACTACTTTCTTTCTACTCAAACGTAAAGAGACAATCATTTCTTGCATCTTTGCAACATGTCCTGCACAATGTTTGTCACAAAGGCCCTTAAAATTAAAATAGTCCGCAAGCCCACTTCTCAATTTGTACATCGCGTATCTCTGCTTGCTCTTTGTAGGACATGGAATGAGGGCTTCGTCGTTGTTCTATAAAATCTCATCCCCATACTTTATGAAAGTACATATTTCGTATCTATAAAAGTAAATGTCTACTTTAAAAAATTATGTATTTGCTATGTATAGTTTATGGTCTGGAGGAACCTATAATTTCATAAATTTCAATTTCTTGTGTCGAGGAGCCCCTGTTTTAAAGAAAACTAATTCGGGAATACTATTTATTTTGTTCTTCTTCCCACCACCCTATGTAACAGACACTGGTACTATACTTTTTTCCCTCTTTTCCACTAGCGTATGTAAAATCTATGTAAAGAAAACTAATTCGCTAATGCTGAATTTTTGGGACACGAGCTCCTTAAAATTCAAATACTCTGCAAGTCCGATTCTCAATTTGTATATTGCAGAACTGCTGGTGCTATTTGTAGGAAACGAAAGAACATCAACGCGTTTTTCAGGTCCCCAGCCCGAGAACCCGCGATCCAAAAAATGCCTAAGTCGAGAAGCCATTTTTTTAAAGAAAACTAATTTGGGAATCATATTTGTTTCATACTTTTCTCCACCAACCTATGTAACAGACGTCAGTACTATTTATTTATTTTTTACTCCAGCAGCATATGTAAAAAGGAAAACTAATTCGGGAATGCTAAACTTGTTCAACACAAGCGCCTTCAATTTCAAATAGTCCACAAGTCCGTTTGTCAATTTGTATATCGCGGAACTCTATGGACTATTTGTACGCCACGAAACAAAAGAAGCCCAATTTTCAGCTCGCCAGACCGAGAACCTGCCATTCAAAAATTCTAGTCCTCAAAGTAGCATGTCAATTTGTATATCACTGAACTCTCGGTGGTATTTGTAGGCCACAAAACAACAGAAGCCCAATTTTCAGCCTGCTATCCCGACAACTCGGAATGAAGCTTCCGTGCATGCTCTATATATCTACTTCATCAAATTACATATTTGATTTTTGTAGGCCACAGAACAACAGAAGGCCAATTTTCAGCCCCCTAGCCCAAGAACCCGCAATCCAAAATTTCAAATAGTCCGCAAGACCGCTTGTCAATTTGTATATCGTGGAACTCTCAGTGCTATTTGTAGGCCACGAAACAACATAAAACCAATTTTCAGCCCGACAACCCGAGAACCCGCAATCCAAAAATTCAAATAGTTCGCAAAACCGCTTCTCAATTTGTATTTCGCGAAACTCTCGGTGCTATTTGTAGGCGACGAAACAACAATAGCCCAATTTGTTAATGTTTATGCCATTATTATAGTTCTTTGCATTTCAATAGATAAGAGCATGATAAGAACAAGATCACTGAGAAATACACATTCACAAGAGACACAACATTTATCCTGGGAAACCCTCTAGGGGAAGAAAACCCAGCAAAAAATTCCTTATCATAAATAGCTTATACAATGTTCAAGAGATAACTCAAACCAATATAGATAGTCCTCTCCAAGAGATGTGCCACTCTTATTCTCCTCTCTCCAACTAGTAATTGCAGCTTGCCTCATAAGAGAATGAGCAAGTGAGTTGTTGTGTTTGAAGTGAGGTGCTAGCCNAAGGTCACAACTGGCAGGGCCGACCTCTCACTCTGGGTGGGTAAACCCACCTTTAATTAATTCTGGGTCTTCCATTATAACTGTTGGGGCCGACTTCTTGTTCTTTCCTTTGTAATTGTCTGATGACCAATCCGCAAAAGGGGATTTTGGTCCTTATACAATTATCGACATGATTAATCCTCAATGGGGATTAATCCAATAACAATAATAATAATAATGACATGATTTATCCACAATGGGGATTTAATCCAATAATAAAATAATAATAAGAATGCTCTTTGCAGTTACATTATTTCAACACAATTTTTAGCCCACCACCCCGACAACCCAGAATGAAGCTCCTGTGCCTTTGTTTTAAAGAAAACTAATTCGGTGTTGGTAGTCTTTTTATGATTTTGTCCACGAACCTATGGGAGCACAATTTTCAGCCTGCCAGCCCGACAACCACAATGGTCTATATATCTACTTAATCAAATTACATATTTGGTATCTAACAACTCTTCTTTGTAACATACGTACACCCTTAAATATCAAATAGTCCACAACTCCAATTGTCAAATTGTATGTTGCGGAACTCTGGGTGCAATTTGTAGGCCATGAAACAACAAAGCCCGAATTTCAGCACACCAGCCCGTTACTACTATTTCTGTGTATTTTTTCCAAGGCTGTATGCAAAGCATATCTAAACAATAGTCCTACCCACATGTCTGTACTCCTTCACATTTATTCCCTTTCCCAGGGATGGGTTGCTAGTACAACACATGCGTCGAGTGGAGTAGCCAGCAATGATACTCTGTGGCGCCGACGATGTGATGACCACGTGCCACTCACTCCCAACTGCCTAATCAATTCAAGTTTAGCTCAATCGAGGCATGGAGCCATTACTCTCAGTGCACCTTGCTCTACCTTCACAACCTTTTGATGGACCAACACCCTCGATGTGCCCTTACTCTGTGCATGCAGCCATTTATGGAACCTCACCAGTTGCCCGACCTATTTCAATTGCTCCAGCGGGTCTAGATGTCTCATTATTTCCTGCTTTTTCTTCTATGAGCTTGGCTTTCTGCCCAGCCTTTCCCTGCTCTGCATTTGTCCTTCCCTGCTCTATTCCTGCCCTGTTTTTGCTCTCCCACTGTCCCAGAGATGCCTCGGCTACAAAGGAAGTCCAAAGGTCGACTAGCCTGCCAGCCAAACTGACCCTGCCTGGTCCTGCTTCCCCCGCCTTCTCCCTCCCCGTTATCCTCCTCCTCTTCAGCCACATTGTCCTCCTCGCTGGTGCAGTCGACTCAAATTCCTGCATCTCTCCTGCCCCTTCCTATGTCCCTTGCCAACAGAATGGAGGAGCTCGACTACTCAGGGGCCTCACTGAACAACAACCGAGGACCTTTCACCAATTCCGCATCTGTTTCACACCTAGGCCCTTTGGCCCCTCCGAACTCTCCGGCCACCCAGTTGCTTTAGAACCCTAATCTCAAGCGGGTTCCAATGCTGACCCAGAATGCGAGTGGAAAACATGCCTTGCATTGGTGTAGAGCCTGGTATTCGACCTGCGTCGGGACATGGACGAGCTCCGATTCCGCCTACAGAGCTTGGACAACAAAGCCTCTTGACTCCTGTAGTTGTTCTCTGCGTTACAAGGTGCTCATCTCCTCGCACTAGAGGCATCCCAATCAACAATAGCCCAAGCAGCAACAACCTCAGCACCAGTGTTGCCACTGGAAAATTTGGGCCACGCAGACGCAGATTGCAAGGACCAGAGGCTTCCATCATGCCTGGAGGACGTCTAGAAGGAAGAGCACCTGCCATCAGAGACAAAGAATGCTATGCAACTGGACCACACACCACTCTAGGAGGAGTCGCCTCCTCTCGGAGACACGACATTTCGCGCCTTTTGCATGGCAGCGTCGCCGCACTACAACACATACCGGTGATTTCTGTTGTTTTTGTATGTTGTTTTGTCATGTGCATGCCGACCTTTCATGCATTTGTCCATGGTTATTATAATTAGGCTATCTACACTTTCCGCAGTTCTTGTGCCCACCCTTACGAGCCATAATTTTGAACTCTTTTTGTATCAGTAACAATCTACACTTAAGTTATGAAGTGGTTTTCCTAGTTGAGCTGGTTTTCCCTCAGGGTAGCTCAGTATTTACAGCTTGAAACCATGGAAATTCTTTGTACTCCTTCATTTTGACAGACTTTTATACAATCTTACTTATAAAAAAAAATATTGAATAAAATTTTAAAAATTGCTTATACTATTCATTAACTAAGACATGTTATAACATTATATAAATTACTTTAAATCTCCATACAATGTTATAATATTCTATAAGTTGCTCTCTGTCATGTATATCACGGAATTGTTCGCTGCAAAATGTATATGACGAAAGTCTTTCGTGCAAAATGTATATCACGTAACACACTGAACATGAAAAGTGTGAACCTGGAACTCCGCTAACCCGCAACTGCGTAATTGTTCAGTACAAAATGTATGAAGTTTTATAGCATTATACAAATTAGTGTAAATCTTCGTACAATGTTATAATCTTCTATAAATTACTGTATCATGTATATGATGGAATTGTTGGGTGCAAAATTCCTATTGTATGCTAATTTTTTGGTCTTCAACGACATTGATGTTTTAAATGTTCATGTAATTTCTAGAGATATGTAACATACATTATTTATTTTATAATAAGTTTGTATAGTTCGCAAGCCCGCTTGTCAATTTGTATAGGGCACGGAACAACATAGGCCCATTTTTGAAACCGACAGCTCGAGAACCCGCGATCCAAAAACTGGCTAAGTATGGAATGACCGCTCCGTCCATGCTCTGTAAAACATGTGCAAAGAAAACCAATTCGGCAATGCTATATCTTTTTTGTCCAAGAAAAGCCTTAGTTTTAAAGAAAAATAGTTCGACAATGCTAATTTTTTGGTGTTTTTCTCCACGAACCTATGTAACATACCTTATTACTATTCTATTGTATAACTGACATTATTAATTTCTGATAAATTTCTATAGTCCGCCACTCCGCCTATCATTTTGTATATCGTGGAACTGTCGGTCCTATTTGTAGGCCACGGAACATAAGAGGCCCAACTTTGAACCCGCCACCCCGAGAACCCGCGATCCAAAAAACTGGCCAAGTATGCAATGAGGGCTCCATGCATGCTCTATAAAATCTCATCCCCATACTTTATAAAAGTACAAATTTCGTATGTATAAATCTAAATATATACTTTATATAAGTACATATTTTGTCTGTATAAAAGTACATATTTCATATGTATAAAACTATATATTTAATTTACTATGTTCTGCATGCAAACCACATCTACTTCAACTTTCTACCCACGTGTCTCTACTACCTCACATTTACTCCCATCCCAACCTGATAGGTACTCTGCTGCCATGCAACACTTGTTTAGTTAAACAATTATAAATAAAAAATATTTATTCCTTCCAATTGATTAATTCAACTTTTTAGATAACTTAAATTTATCACAATTTAAAGTGTACTTGAAAATTACCTACAAATGAACGATGATTAAGTTTTGGAATGGTTACAAGTAACTAAGTGGAACAAACATGCTTACTAGAGGGTTGTGAAGGTATACTTGTGTACTTCTTAAGCTTTTACCGATCATTTTACTTTTCTTGGAAAAATCCAAAAATTAAATGGATATATGGAGATTGTATGAAAAGGAAGTATTATAGTCCCCGAGGTGTAGGACATTCGGTGACGGAGTGTGTTGTTAAGCCACTCCGTGATGTTAAAGTCACCGGTTCGAAACCTGCGGGGACAAAAAATCCAACCATGTTAAGGGTTGGTGTGGCTCAGGCCGGGTGCGATCCCCGGGTGATTTTGACGGCTTAGATGCCCCTGAGTCGCGGTTTCTCAAGCCACAGGTTAATCGCGTACCCAACAGGTCCCGCACAAATTAACAAACAAAAAAAAAGAAAAGGAAGTATTATAGAAATAATGTGAGAAAAGGTACTAAGATATTTTTATTATTTATTTTTAAGAAGAAAATAATTTATTTATTTTTTAAATGGTTGAAATAATTTTAAAAATTTGTTATAATTTTTTTATTTTTTGTTTCTAAAAAATGGTTTTTATTTATTTATATAGTTATAGAAACAATTTTAAGAATAAATTGATTTGACATATTCAATTTTTTAAATGGGTGTGTGTGGGGTATTCAACTTTTTTGATAGGTATGTGAGGATTGTATGAGAAAGAAGTATCTCATATAAATGTATATTATAGAGTATTGTAAATTAAATATTTTTTATTTTATTTTTTGTCACATTAAGGAGGAGAGGAGAACATCGAGAAAGCTAGCTTAGTCATCTTGCAACTAATCCACCATTATGTTAGTATGAGGGGTATTAGACTAGTTGGGCAATTGGGTGTAACTTCAGTGGTTTTGACGAAAAATTGTTACCCTCATCACACAGGTTTAAATCTCACTTTATGACATGTTTGATTTTAGTGAGTCGATTGTTGATGTGCTATATATAATGATCTATCCATGAGTTGTTGAGTTGGTCTCATACTTGAGATGAGGGGAAGTGCCTAGGAGGTTTCCCCTAGTATATATTACCTGGAAAAAAGAGAGGAGGGGCACTACCCCGTAACACAAGCATATTTGACAATAGGTTCACTTCTCCATTTTAATGTGTAGCTCAAAGTAAGTCCATATTGGTAGCTTCAAAAAAACTCCCAAGATTAAGGAGGTTTTCATATATATTACCTGGAAAAAAGGGAGGAGGAGCACTACCTTGCAATGAAAGAATATTTGATAGTTGATCCAGATTTATGAGCATAACGAAATGAAGACACATATCTATAATATTAACATAGAGACACAATGAATAATAACAAAGATATAGTAAAACTTGACTTCTATTGATTAAGAAATATGTTGACACTATAAAATGCAGACTGAAACAAGCTTGCTAGAATGGTTGCAGCTTATCTCTAAGAAGAGATGTGACGACTACACTCATTTGCAAAAAGATGATTACAATGAGGCTCCCAAAGCCCTTTTACATCAAACATGAATGCCAAAACCCTAGGCATCCAAAAACCTAACGCTAGGAGATGAAGCGCCAAAAGTCATGTGGGCCCCGTTGGGGTAAGTTAGTACATCAACTTCCCGGGGTCGTAACTTTTGCATATGATCTCTGTTTTAGGCGCACGATAGTTTGTTGGAAAGGTCTATCCGAGGACTACACATTATGCCATCACACTCTAACTACATTTATATTGTGACTATGGTGGGCCCAAAAAACGTTATTTAGGGCCTTAAAATGGCCCCGAAAGTTCATGACCTGAAAAGCTAGGAAAATAATTGCCAAAATGAAAATTGAAATTGTCAAGATGAAATCTATATGTGAGCCAGTTGGAATAGGTGGGTGGCCACTGATATCCACCTGGATAAATCACCCCCCCGGCCCCCCAAGGAAGCAATGGTATCCATTGCATTGAGCTCCCCCGTCAGATGAGGAAATTTCTGTTGATTTTGGCCTCGAGTGAGTCACTTGCCATGGTGTAGGAGCTGCCCTACTTTGACAACATGATAAAGCTGAAACTTCTGTTGGCGAGTGCCCTTAACCTGCGTGTCCACGATCTGATTAGTGGATGCTTGTTCCATGCAGTCGGGGTTGAGCTCTATCGGTGTCAATTGTTTTGCTACCTCTGAGGTGTCCAATAATGGTGGAAAGTATGGTCGAAGGAGGTCCACATTAAACACTAGGTGTAAGCCAAGGAAGGGGGGAATGTTAAGCTCAAAAGCATTATCGCCCACAACCTTGGTGATGGTATAAGGTCCATAGCAGAGTGGACGAAGCTTATAATGGGGTCATGTAAGGCATTCTTTCTGCAAGTGCAACCAAACTTTATCTCCCACCTAAAACTTGTGTGGCACCCGGTGTTGATCACGATGCTGCTTGTACTTCGCATTGGACTTCTACAAAATATCTTGAACTTGTTGGTGGATGATTTGGATTCGTCCAATGAAACAGGTGGTCCGTCAGCTTCGGTTTGCACATGGGATGATTCTTCCTATGTGGACGTAAGGGGCAGTGCAACATCCATGGGACCCAATGGTTGAAATCCCAACCCCACCTGAAAGGGGTTGTGTCTGGTTGAGCTATGTGTGGATTTGTTGTAACTGTGCTGAACATAGGGAAGAATATCATCCCATGTGCATGGATGCTTGGAATTGTACATGCACAAAATATGCACGATCATCCTGTTGACGATCTCGGTTTGGCCATCCGTTTGGGGGTGGAAGGCCGTGGATTTGGTGAGCTCTGTGTCCAACCGTGACTAGAGGCTTGACCAAAATGTGTTGAGGAACCGATTGTCCTAATTGGGGATGATGGTTTGTGGTATCCCAAAATGTACCCACACTCATTCGAAGAAAAGCTTAGCAGTGGCCTCTGTTTTGATGCTCTTCTTGCAGGCGACTAGAATCGCCATCTTGGAAAATCGATCAACAACCATGAAAACACAATCATTTCCCTGCTTGGTTGAAGGAAGGCCTGACATGTAGTCCATCGAGATGGATTCCCAGGGCTTGTTAGGAGAAGGCAGAGGGGTTTACATGTCTTGTTTCTTAATGGTTGGTTTGGCAATGGTGCAGGCCTTGTAGGACCTGATATACTTGTTGACATCTTGTTGGAGTTTCAGCTAGTATAAATGTTTTTGCAACACTGCCATTGTCTTCTCTACGCCGAAGTGTCCTGCCACCTTACTATAGTGAGCTTCCCAAATAAGCTTCACGCACTCGCTTGATGGAACAAAGAGATGGACCAGATGACACAATAACCCGTCCTACAGATGAAAATCAATGACAATTTTGTTTGTGCCCAGCATCTGGTAGGTAGTGGCGAAGTCAGGATCATGCTCATAGAGTTGGGGCCATCTGGAGGTCTCATTTCCGCAGGAGTGTAGCACCGTGGTTAGTGCGACAACTGGAGGTTGGTTGAGGTAGTCAACGACACGGTTAGTGCTCTCTGCCTTATACTTGGTATTGAGATGGAACTGTTGAAATTATGTGGACGAATTCTGAGGGCGATCATTTTGTAATTTGCCTTGTGTCTGCATGAACTGTAGAGGCTTATAATCAGTGTGGATGACTATCTCCTTCCCGAGAATGTAATGCCTCTACTGGTGGCAGACTTGTACAATGGATTACATCTCTTTGTCATAAGTGGGGTAATTATGGATCATATATGATAGTGTCCCACTATGATAGGCCACAGGATGTCCATGTTGAGTGAGAACTGCACCCACAACATAATCTAAAGCATCAGTCTCATTCTCAAATGGTTGTTGTAGGTCAAGTAACGAGAGCTTCAGGGCTGAGCACAAGCGTGTTGACGATTAAAAATCGCAACGAGTTTTTTTGCCCGCTAAGTATTGCTAAATCATATTATTATAAGCTAACGATATATCTATAATACTAGTAGGTGGGACCCCCTTGTAGATTGGAGGATCAGATCTGGTTCTTATTTGATGTTATGTTGTTCGACACTGCTTACAAGTTTGAGCATGATTGATGTTCAAATGTTGGTTCTATTCACAACAAATGGGTGATGGAAAATTCATGCTATGTGTGAGTGTCTTTACTTTAAACTCTCATTTCCATGTCACAAGGGCTTATGTGAACTGTTATTTTTATTGCACCATGATATATTATATGTTACACCTGCACAAAACATGTGTTAGTCATGGAAAAGGATAAAATAAATATGGAAAAAAATCTAAGCAAGAAATTAAACTATGCTATTATGCTACACTACATACATTGAAATTAAAGGATTGTTGTTAGTCCTAGCTAACGGGGTTAGTGGCTATACAATTTATTGAGTTATATGTGTTATGGTGTGGTTAGCAATGGTTAATGTAACGTAGGGTGGAGCATTTGGCAAGTAAGGGGATGTTGGTTTCGATGCATGGATTAATTGTATGGATTAATGGAGGGTTGGTTGGCGTGTACTAAGTAATTAAATGGATAGAGGATGGAAGCGACGCGCATTTACTGCATGTCACTCCATACCCCTTCCACTAGTCGTCACCCTAGCTTGGCTATTATTTAATTGTGTTTCGC
>JASDQU010197503.1:14302-26266 GCA_032191745.1 Picea mariana | reverse complement strand
TGTTGACCCTCCTAGTCATTCTGAGTCCCTTGGAGGATGAAATTGGTTAATCTCAGGAGAGGTAGTGCAGGTATGCAGAGGCTCTTTGCGAGGCATGTAGAGACCAAGAACCACTTAAGTTCTAGACTCTAGTAAGAGCATAAGAATAGTGAAGAAGACCCTTCTAAGTGTTAATCCCAGGAGAAAGAGTGCAACGCTCTTAGATCATACATAACTGACGAAGCTCAGGAAGGATAGCAAGACTCAAGTATCAAAAGGGAATATCCTTTTGTTTGGAAGATGAAGGGATGATATCCATTCGGAAGGATCCGAGGTCTATCACAACCGTTAGATTTGAAGGAGGAGCGCAGGCGCTAACGCCTCGACTCCTTCAGTCTTCGCAATATCGACAATTGTTGGTAATCATCATGAAGGGGGATGGATCCTCTAAAACTTGAAATTGCAATGCGATCTATACCGTATATCCAAGGATCTATCGAGACCCACCTTGACCGTCGGATCTGTGAGTGTGGAGTTCGCGCGACGGGAGAATCACGTATTGGTGAGATTAAACTCTGAAACCTAAAGTTGTGATGTGATCGAGACCGTTGGATCGAGGAAGGTCATGGACCATCAATCCAATATGAGCATATTTATGCAAGGATTACATGGGAGTTTGAAATTCCCTAAGGACCAAGTCCATAAGAGACTAGTGCTTTTCAGAAGCGTAGATGAGGTCCAAAAGGCAAACTTGTTTCAAGTTCGTAAGATCAGGAAGGAAAACAGAAGTTGAGACCCATACATCAAGGCTCACAGGAAGTAAATCGAAGGTCGAGACCTTCGAAACATATGAAATCTTCCAAGTCGGGAGAATTCTAAAGCTCGGGAAGAGGAGCAACAGTAGCCTTCATATTGGTTTAAGGAGAAGCTTGATCTGTTGGATCAGTGCCTAGAAAACAAGGATAGTACAAGAGAAGAGAACAGATCTCATCCTTTGGATCTGAATGCATAGGGTCAACCATCATTGGATCTGGGAAGAAGTGCACAAGTATTAACGCTTGTATGCACAGGAGAGAGAATCTCTCAAGGTTTGAAACTTGAAATTCCCGGAAACGACGAGAGTCATCGATGCGAAGGTGGATACACAGCATTAGATCACGAGCTCCGAGAAAATTTTATTGAGTCTCTCAATTGATATTTGAGATTCGCAAAGTCCTAAGAGCTGAAGCAGATCATAATCGTCAGATCATCCGAAGTGATTTACGGCCTCAGATCAGGAGAAGAGACGTGGCGAAGATCTGAGTACTCTAGGTAAAGTCCTAAATTGATTTATAGTCATCATATCAGAGGGAGACGTGGTGAATATCTGACCACTCTGGGTAAATTCCCAAAGTGATTTATAGCCATCAAATCAAAAGGACACGTGGCAAGATTCTGTGTATTAGAGGAGAAGAAAAAGGATTTGAGATTTGAGATTCCTGAACGTCAGACTCACGGAGGAAATCTTGGTCATATATTCAAGGGGAGAAGTGGAAACAGATATTCCACTCTGGGATATTTCCACATAGAGGGGAGTGCAATTTGAGAGTTGAAACTCCCAAAGGACGAAAAGGTGGAGTCAATGGAAGTCGTTGATTTAGAGGGGAATTACGTGTCGACAGATCGTAGAAATTTGTGGAGACGCGTGGTTGGAGGAAAGAAGAGAGAAATGGAGATTGATAATAGTCATTGATCATAGGTGGTACCAAAGGAGGGGATATCGACAGACAGAAGGGATTGCAGGTCCAGGACATGCTTAGACGATAATATTCCATGAGCGGGCTGCAATTTCAACCATTGTTTTAGTGACGAGGTACGTGTCAGCGCGAGAAGGATTGCGGGGAGAAAAGTGGGTTGGCTGAAAACCACTCTTGCACATGCCTGCAATAACACATTAGCACAAGGGCACACCCTAGGTTTGTATGAAGGAAGGGGCTAGTGAAGAGGAGCTAGTGCCTGCGGACTGAAGAGCGTTGGAACGCTCAGACAGAGGGTGCGAGTGTCACAGGACCTGCACCAAGAAGCCGAAAGACTCTGTAATTAACTACAGAACGGGACCATCAAGGTCTTAAAGAATTGTTTGGCTTTAGAATCGGAGATCCTTGAACAAGAGGTCGTACTGGTTCCCTAACCTTCCAAATTAGGAACCATGAATGGAGATTTTGTCCTTTAAGAAAAGAAAAAAAAAAATTGCCTCGTCATGGGTGTGTTACAAGCACTGGCCACACTCCTTTTCAAATTTTATATGGCCAAGAATTTGTTATGCCTATTGAACTTGAACTCACATCTCTCCATTTAGCTATGCAGGCTGAAGAATTTAATTCTACTGATATTTCCCATAGGATGAATGCTCTGGTAGCCTTAGAAGAACAAAGGAATCATGCATTGGAAAATTGTAAAAAAAGGCAGCAGACAATCAATAAATACTTTGATAAGTGATATAAATTTGTCAAGTTTAAAGTAAATGACAAAGTCATTCTTTGGGACTTTGCACATGTTGATAAAGGCAAGCACTCCAAACTCCAAAAACTCTGGCTAGGTCCTTACAAGGTCGCTCTAATAGTCGGAAATAATACTTACATGTTAAAGGACTTTGAAGAGCGGTTATTCTCTTTTACGACTAATGGCTCGCATTTGAAACATTATGTAGAGCCTAGCTAACTATTACATTTTTTGAATCAATGTTTCATGTAAATATCAATTTAGGTTGTACAATTGCTTTGTTTTTCTGCACTTTATTTCGTCATTTATGTATCTTTACTTTTAGTTTTGAGTGCAACTTTATTTTTTTATTTCACTAAAATTTTATTTCTTTGTTTCTTTGCCCTCAATTTTGTGGACTTCATTTCAGAATGATTCAGATGAGTATGTACAGCCACAGTTTTTCCTTTCTTGGAGAAGTATGCTTGAGTACTGATAAGTAGCTGAAACATAAAGAAAGATAATCACTTGTGGTACGCAGACTTGTATCATGTTTCCTCTATGACCACTTTGCTTAAACTATCCCCTATCCCCTATGAGTGATAAATATATTCCCTCTCTCATATTTTCCTTTTCTACCTTCCACCATCACTATTTTGAAAGGAGCGTACCAGAGCAAAGGAAAACTTTGAGTCCATAACAGAAAATTTTCTTGAAACAATTGCAAGGAACACATAATATTTGAAAAATTAAACATATATATATATATATATATACACATACTAAATAATGTCATAACTGAGACCCCCCCATGTCACTAAGAAGGTAACTTATAAAGGGTCCCTCAAAGAAGAAGTCGCCTAGTTATATATTCATTGATGGCTATCTTGGATGCTTACACATGATCTGCATATTGATTATTTGGTATGAGCTTGGTTTTTGTTTTCAGCGAAAATGAATGGAAACAGTGGCGGTTTCAAATTATGATTAAAAAAATTCCTCTTGGGGCATCGATTTTCAAAACTTTAAAGACATTGGTACTAGATAAGATCATCATCAAAAGAGTTTAAGTTATGGATGTTGTTTAAGATTCATGGCTTCAAATGGTAAAAAAGGTTCAATGTTGGTAAATGTATTGACATGTTCATTGGCTCGTTGCTACCTGATACATTTGATGAATTTATATTTATAGCTCGTTATATAAAAGGTGTTTTATATACATATATTATTAGTGCAACACTTATATATTTCATTGATATGTATATGATCCAATACATATTACACAAGTTGCAAGAATATGTTCCATGTGATAACGATCTCAGTTGTTGATAAAAGGTGGTGGGTCAAAGGTTTTCATATGGTAAAACTTGAAAGTCTTAACGCATATGGGATGTCATTTACAGCACATATTATATGCCCTGCTTCAATGTTTATTCCATAAAAACATTACTAACTTATCGTCCATGACCTTGATTTATTGATCATGTTTATAATAAGTTTGAATGCATGTGGGAAATGCATATTGGATATATAATGAATATTGGATATATAACGGATATTGGATATTGTCAACAATCGTATGTGGTAGTTGGCTATGTTGGTGTCATGTGATTTTCGAAGAGATAGCAATTACTTGGAATTTAACGATTGCATAGGGTTTTGTCTTGGGTTTAGTGGATGTTTAATGTTGGTCATCACCCCAACAGGATGTGACCAGTTGAGTTAATGCACCAGCACCGTTGGTATACCACCTTGGGTTTTAGCATTCGTATCATTTGGTTTTGGATGAAGTTGGAGTATTGGTAACTATTGCAACCACTCAAAGGCACCATTTAACTTGCATAGCAACAAGTATCAGAGTTTCGTTTCCTTATCATCTAATGTGTTTTTTTTGCTAAGTAGTTTATATCTAGCTCTATGACTACTTGTTGTGCTTGAATTCGATGCTTTCTTGCTCTGCTTTCTAGAAAAAAAAAAAGGAGTTATTTTGTTCTTGGTTTTAATAATTCACTTGCATGGAATCTCAAATGATTTGGTTGATAGTTTTTGTTGATATTGTTTTGGGGTAGTTGAAACAACATTCACCATGTCGATTGGTTGGTTTGCAGTTGTCTATAAAGTATTCAAGGACAAGGTATGTTGTTTATTGTATTTGTTTATTTTGTATCACATGCTAGCAGTCACATGCACACTCTGCATATGTTTTTCTTTCAATGGAAATGTCATACGACTTAATGCATACCCTTATTTGAGTTTGAAGAGGTTGTTTCATTGATTTTACTCGCAAACCTAACCGAGTTTGATTCATGAGTTGATAGGGTTAAAACCCTCGTCATACTTGGTGTTTGTTGTTGGTTTGTTTCATTACCAGTCACAACCCTTGTCGACTTGGATTTCATTATGTGGGTTGTATTTGATGTATAAGAAGCAATTAAAAGGAGACAACATTTCATTGTGTATTATGCAAGGGGTCGCACCATAAATTAAAATAATTTGGGAAGGATCCATGAAAAATATCATGTTCTAATTCAACAAGGGTTTGAACCCTGTCACTTCATGATACCCTTTCCACAACCGAAATATTAAAATGGTTTTTGTCAATATAATTCCGAATCAACTCACCCTTTGCTGCAATGATATTTGGTGGAAAATAAATTTGGTTTTCCTACCCTAGATTCGATTACAGTCACAACAAAATAGTGATGTTTACTATTATTTGTTGCATTTGATGCTTATCACATTTCTTCCACCCCTTGCGAAACAAATGCTTATTTCTATATTAATTCTGGAGATATCTATGTATATAATGGAACCTGTGTGCACTTGAATAAAATTTGATGAGCGACAAATAGATTTTAATATATGGGAGCTTGTTTGATTGATGTTTCAATCCCTTTGTTGATATCTTGGGCATTTCTTACATGGAGTTTTACATTCAATGCTGGGAAGTAATATATGATGATTTAATAAAGGTAGAAATGGGTCAATATATGGATTTTGTGAATAATAGATGACACCAGAAGTGTGACTATGAGAATTTTGTGAATGAATTCTAGCAATAATAGAACGGTTGTAAGATTTTTTTTGAAACAATAATTTAATGAAAGGATAATAAAATGAGACTGACCTTATGGATTGAATACTATGGTTGTATGGTTATTATAATTTTGCTTGTTGGGGTCATAAAAGGTGAATAATGATTGAGACAATTGTAATGAAAGCATGTCCATTTTTATTCCTGTCATAATTAACATTTTTCGTTCATTACAATCCATTTTCACTATCCCAAGTACATGTTGCATTCCCATGCTTGATTTCAATTGTATGAAGTGTCTCATAGCATAATTATTTGATTTTGAAGAGGTTTTCAGTTAGTTTGATGCCTTCTATGTTCTATACCCAAAGATGTTCATGTGAGTGTAATGATTTGGTAGAGCTAGTTATGGTAAATGAACAGTCCATATTACATTTCCCTTATCATACTTACCATTTTTCGCTCATTATAAGACCAATCATGGAATCCCGAGAACCTGATGGTGCTCGACGCTCCTACATACCCCGCAGGGTCTCTCTGCACCTGACCTCTTGGTCTTAAGGATCGTTCAAATTCTCATATGAGCCAAATTGGCTCCTTGGACTCCCAGTGCTAGAATCCTCTGCTAAAATCCGATCCACAGGTCCTTTCTTCTTTCCTCATGGCCTCTGCATGAGCCGTGAAAAATTTCCCCATAGGAAACTGTTATCGGGCTTCAGGGTTTCGAGCTTCCCGTTGTCAAGAGTCTCTTACCTCTCCAATTACCGATCTCCGATGAGCTCCTCCTCTATGAGCTATCCCTCCTAGCTAAGCTCCCATCATATGACCACTGCCTCCGTAACCGTGGCCTTACCTCCTTTCAAGGCTACTCCTATCAGAGTTTCGGCGCTTGCAATGTTAAAATGTGCATATCCTTAGGGTTCGCGATCCTTTGATCCCCAATATGCTCCTTTTCTAAACTTTAGCCCCTTCCGGCTATGCAATGGTCCATGTGACCTCTACCCCGTGACCGTATTCAATCCTCCTATCGGAGTTTCGGGGTTTCAAATGTCCAAAAACATTTGACTCCATGACTCACGATCCCTCGAATCCCGACGCGCCCCTTCCTTCTCAGCTCTAGCCCTTCCTAGCTATACCATGGTCCATGTGACCACTACCATATGACTGCAGTCATACCTCTCGTCGGGGTTTCGGGCTTCTTGATGTCCAAATGCACATGCCCTTTGGATCCACGATCCTTCGATTCCCAATGCGCTATAATTTTAGCTATCCCTCTTGGCTCATCCCCTGGTCTATATGACCTTGTCCCCGTGACCGCAGTCATGTCTCCTGTTAGGGCTACGGTTTTCAAATGTCAAAGAACATTTGCTCACGAGATCCCTGATTCTTCGAATCCTGACTCTCTAATATGCTGACAGCTGGCCCCTCACGATGGCACTATCCTCCTCCTTTGTTGTGATGACAGTTGGCTCCCACTCATGGGAGATCGCGTTTCACGATTCCAAAGTGCACAAACAACTTGTCCCCGGGATCACTGATATCCCGATGAACTAAACACCGATGGACGCTTCCCTGTCGGGACTTTCCCGATGACGTCGATGGTTGCCATGCATCTCTTCTCTGATGGACGGTCCCGATCTCTCCGGTATTTCAAGACTTTCAATGTCCCATTTCCTTTTCCTCAGGAACTCCAATTTCCTGATGACTACTATGCCGACCCTCTTCAGATCTCTGACACCTGTCCCTCTGAACGGACGGCTCATATTATGTCGGGGTTTTCAAATTAGATTTCCCCGACCTCTTGTCCATGGGAATGTTGATTTCCCGATGTGCCTCAACACCGAAGGGCGCTCAATCTCCGCCATGTGTCTCTGCTAATGGACGGTCCATATCGCTTCGGTGTTTTGAGACTTGTGATGTCTCGATTTGCACGACCTCGAGAATCCTGATTTCCCAAGTGTCGATATCCCGATGGCTCCACCTCGTACAGCTCCTGCCCAATCTGATGGCTGATGGGTGTCTACTCCAGATCTGACGGCTCAGATCCTTTCTCCTGCACACCCACTCATGCACTTAAACTCTGTGCATCTCCTCTCGATCCAATGACTCACGGGTATCGATGAGAACATCCAATGGTCCTCAAACCTCCTGGGATTTCTCCTTGGAAACCCAGTCGTAACCTCCTCGCTTCTCACTGAATCTGATGGCTGACGGGATTTTCTCCCAGATCTGACGATGCAGATCGTTCCTTCCCATGTGCTTCCTCCAATGCTCTCTGGACATGAAATCTTCAATGGTCCAGGTTTCGTCTCCGGCCGATATGACGGCTGTTGTTGCTCCTCCTGAGCCTTGCACACTTTCTTCCCAACCTGGAAGAATTTCCAGTTCTCAAAGGCCTCGACCTTTGTCTTCTCTTCTCTCTGTGAGCTCCTTTTTTCCTTGAGCCTCGCTGCGCGTAATAAAAATGTTGTTCCTCCTGGGCTTCTGTCTTCGAATCCGTGAAGGATTCTTCCACTCCTGCACTCCTTGCACTTGCTCGATGCCCCCCTAGAAGAGCTCTCACAGAATCCTTAGTGATTTAGTTTTCTTCTTCCTCAACTTCTCAACAGAGGTCCTTCCTCTGTGCACTCCTTACACTGGCTCAATGCCCTCCTAGCAGAGCTCTTCACAGAATCCTCAGTGATTCTTCTTTCTCCCTTCTAAACTCACAACAGAGTTCCTCCAACTGTACCTTGTGCCTATGCTCAATGCCCACTTGGCAGAGCCTTACAGAACTCCTCAGATATTTTGTCTGCAACTATGTCTTCTCCCACACAGCCTTTCCTCCAAGGTATTCAGCAACCTTGAGGTATTCTCCTGAGCTGATGACTTCAGTTCATGTGCCGCAGCACGTCTTTGTCTGACTCCGCAGAGTTCAGAAGTGCATCCTCTATGCACGGCTCTCAGAACCCTCAGTGTTCTGTCACACCCTCCTGGTGTGAAGCCTCAAAGACCTTCACCTGAAATCAAGCACACTCTCTGCAAACATACAACCACAGCATACATTTATAGAATAAAAGAACACTCACATAACATTCACATAACACAGAACATGTGCAGGAAAAACTGCTTTTGTTATATTAAATGGAAAATTCCTGTATTTACAAGGTGTTCTTGAGCTCTCTCTGGCTCTCCTCTTCTCTGCTCATCTACCTTCTAACTTCTCATCTTACTCAAAATGAGATCTCAAAATCTCTTTTACCTGAGGGGCTCATCGAGCGCTTCCCTCCAGGTCTACCTACTCTATTCAATTACAATAAATGGATGTCTAGTCTAGCATCTGGATCTAGATCTCAGCTGACCTAGCATTAAATCCGATCTTATTTACAGCCTGCACAAAGGCACGGCTTCCATGGCTCACCAGCCTAAGCATTTAATTACATTCAATTTCAAATTTGAATGAGGACTGCGCCTCTCTTTTAGCATGCGATTTGAATTTGTTGGCGTGGCTGGCTGGCTGGCTAGCTGGCTGATGTGGAGAGATGCTCCTGCATTAGAACCCTTCTGAGTCCCTACTCTAAGTGATTATTAGCTCTAAGACATGAAATGCGTAGTCATTTCTTGCACATGTATTGTGGTATATAGAGTTAGGTCTAAATTATTTCTTTGAGAAATGTTTAGATGATGGATTAATGATGTTCTAGTTCTTATGTTTGTGAATGTGTGTTAGAATAATATTTTTCAGTAGAGGTGGTCATGGCAGAAGATGAAATAATAGAGGTAGAGGACTAGGTCCTTAGCAAAGGGGTAATAAGAGGCTCATATTTTCCTTACATTTTGATGCAAATTAGGAAGAATTGAATGAGTTTCTACAAACAGTTTTCCTCAATTTGGTTGGCCAACAAGCCTATAGGCCTCCACTTATTCCTGAGAACCCTCGTCCAATTATCGGTATTCCAATACCAAATCATTTTTCCGCTCCTCTAGTTAGTCCAGAACATCATGGCTGGAAAAATGTTGTACATCCTCCTTCTGGATAGTCACATGGCTAGACAAATATTGATCACCCTCAACAGTCTCTTTTCCATGCTTGGCATATTGCTTCTCCTTTGCATCAGCAACCTATATCCCAAGCCTCACATGCCCATCATGCCAAGGCCAAGATCATTGAACTTGAAGATAGTCCAGAAAAGGAAAAAGTAGTAGTAAGAGGGTCTAATTCATCACTTGAATCATCACATTTAGTTACCTCACATGTGCAAGGAAATGATCAGGAATCTGCTAAGGTAGGTTCATCAATTGGGAGAAATGATAAGGTCGAAAGTAGTCATGGAAAGAGAGGAGCAGCCTCTCATAGAAAATATGGTTTTTCATGATTTTTTTGGCATTTGTATATGAACTTATTTGCACTTCAGTTTGGACAGCATATTATTTTTGGCAACTTATGGTTTTGATGGAATTTTTATTTGGGACAGCTCATACTTTTGACAGTTTTTCATTTTGGACAACGTATATTTTATGCTATATGTTTTGCACATATCTATATGATGGTTATATTTGGATGAATTCAAATTATTGTTACATGGAACGACAAGGGGATTTTTATGAACACTCCATCTTATGCATTTTTATGACATGGGTTTTATGATGTGGCAAATTGATATGTCTTGCATCTAAGGTGGAAGTTACAAGGAGAAAATGGTTCATTAATTGGTATAAATAAAATAGGGGGTCCCACTTATTAGTATTATTTAATGCCCTTATCATATTATTATTATTATTATTTATTAAATTTACTTGAAAACTTTCCTATTAACTAAATAATGGTTAGTTAATGAGTAACTAAAAGTAGTTGAATGATTTAACTACTCTGGAGATATAAAAAGGGGTAAGTTGAACAAAGTAGAACGGGAGAATGCATTGCTATGATAAGGTCTACTCTTACTTCCAAGTGAGATTTCATTACTACTTCTTTCATCTCTGATTTCTAATCTAAAAATCTTCTTGTGATAGCAGGGCCTGTTGGAGGTGACGAAAAGCTAGGACCGAGAGGCATTGAACTATGATATGTTTCTAGGTTGAGTGTATATTTGATATTTTGCAAACTTCTTTTGGTTTCTCGATTAGTTTCTCAATACTAAATAGGATTCTTGTACAAAGTCATAACGGAGTGAAATTTGTGGTTGTTAGCTTATCATTCTTGGTCTGATTTGAAGGAACCAGTGACCTATGTGTATGTTACCTTAGGTTGCTAGACTTTCATCTAGTCCATACTTTGAAAGTATGAGAAGTGTATTGGTTGTTACAGAATGAATGAATAAAATCACTGATGGTTTTGCAACTCTCTTGGTCTCTAAGTTATTTCTATCAGATTATGTGATTTTGCTTCTTGTTTAAATTTCTATATAACAAAAATCAGAGTTCTTTATTTCAATTTGCATTTGATAAATAAATTTAAAACATCAATTGGTCTTTAATTCAAATAACTTAAAGGTTAATTGAACTTTCAATAAGGCTATAAAATAGGGTGATAATCTCGCCTATCTTGTCTTAGCCAAACAAGATTCTAAAAAATGTTATGATGAGAGAATTCATTTCTTTTACTCAACAGAACCCTATTTGTATCGATTGTACCTAAAACATTTGCATGGAAAGTAGGAGGGAAGAGCTACCGATGACCATCGGACAGGGGGGGGCTTGGGTTGCACCTTAACCCATATGAATCTCCCTCGTTAATTGTGAGATGTATGCCATGGTTGATCGACATGTTTGAAAATATACTCAACTCTAACAAGAGATCCTCAGAGTAATAAACCCAAGGGTTGTAACCATCCATCTTGCTCATGCTACGATCCCAAACTGTGATGCCAAGACCCATGTTGATTCCATTGACCTGAACCATGAAACCTTAAGTGTTGCCATTGCTAGCTAATAATGTTAATTATATATTATATAATACATATTACATATAACATATATATTATGTGTTATATATAATTCATATGTAATATATGTTATGTATTATATATTATATAATATTTATTATATATAAAATATTTTATTTGTTAGTGATGATGACAATGATGATGACTACCACAAAAATGATGATGATGAAAATGATGATGACTACCACAAAAATGATGATGATGACAATGATGATGATAACTAAGTAAATTCAAACAACTAAGGTCATCTTCTAGATGAAAATCACATGAGACTAACAATACATTAAAAAAATGAGAGACACTTCTATGGGGGTACTTCCATCGTCCTTAGACTGCATATGTCTATGGGGACACTTCCAAGGTCCTTAGAATGCACCTACATTGTCAATCATACATGTTATTATTCTATCAACTATGTAACATATATCGAGAGAAACCTCTTGGGCACTTCCCCTAATTCTAAGTACAGTAGCTAGAGTAAACTATAGTTTTTATAAAGGATAGGGGGTTATAGGGGTTATGGATTATAGATTAGTTGTTATGGAAGTTATAGAGGCTAATGGTTAT